>WNWK01047531.1:0-13892 GCA_009830355.1 Cherax destructor | reverse complement strand
GTAGACTTAGGACTAACTTAAGATTAAATAGGCAAAAGCTATATTAGTAATTTTATGTTTACAGTCATTTGGGTGGGTGTAACTGTAAATTAGGGGGGAATTACAGATAGCGAGAGTAGGACTATATTGTTTTGGATGGGTTTATGATACAAAAAAGAGACTTAGGTGATTTTCATTTAGCTAGCTGATGATGGGGTGTGTTTACCTGGAGAGAATTCCGAGGGTCAACGCCCCCGCGGCCCGGTCTGTGACCAGGCCTTATGGTGGATCAGGGCCTGATCAACCAGGCTGTTAATGCTGGCCGCACGCAGTCCAACGTACGAACCACAGCCTGGCTGGTCAGGTACCGACTTTAGATGCCTGTCCAATGCCTGCTTGAAGACAGCCAGGGGTCTATTGGTAATCCCCCTTATGTATGCTGGGAGGCAGTTGAACAGTCTTGGGCCCCTGACACTTATTGTGTTGTCTCTTAATGTGCTAGTGGCACCCCTGCTTTTTCATTTGGGGGATGTTGCTTTCGTAGGGAGTGATTTTCGTGTGCAAGTTTGGTACTAATCCCTCTAGGATTTTCCAAGTGTATATAATAATGCATCTCTCCCACCTGCGTTCTAGGGAGTACAGGTTTAGGAACTTCAAGCGTTCCCAGTAATTGAGGTGGTTTATTGCAGTTATGCGTGCCGTGAAGGTTCTCTGCACATTTTCTAGGTCAGCAATTTCACCTGCCTTGAAGGGTGCAGTTAGTGTGCAGCAATATTCCAGCCTAGATAGAACAAGCGACCTGAAGAGTGTCATCCCTGGTTTTGAAGGTTCTCATTATCCATTCTGTCATTTTTCTAGCAGATGCGATTGATACAGTGTTATGGTCCTTGAAGGTGAGATCCTCTGACATGATCACTCCCAGGTCTTTGACATTAGTTTTTCGCTCTATTGTGTGGTTGGAATTAGTTTTGTACTCCGATGAAATTTTAATTTACTCACTTTTTCCATATCGGAGTAATTGAAATTTCTCATCATTGAACTTCATATTGTTTTCTGCAACCCATTTAAAAATTTGGTTGATGTCTGCTTGGAGCCTTGCAATGTCTTCAATAGTGGACACTGTCATGCAGATTCGGGTGTCATCTGCAAAGGAAGACACGGCACTGTAGCTTATATCCCTGTCTATGTCCGATATGAGAATGAGGAACAAGATGGGAGCAAGTACTGTGCCTTGTGGAACAGAGCTTTTTACCGTAGCCGCCTCAGACTTTACTCTGTTGACTACTACTCTTTGTGTTCTATTTGTTAGGAAATTATAGATCCATCTACCAACTTTTCCTGTTATTCCTTTATCACGCATTTTGTGTGCTATTACACCATGGTCACACTTGTCAAAGGCTTTTGCAAAGTCTGTGTATATAACATCTGCATTCTGTTTGTTTTCTAGAGCATCCAGGACCTTGTTGTAGTGGTCCAGTAGTTGGAACAGACAGGAGCGACCTGCTCTAAACCCATGCTGCCCTGAGTTGGGTAATTGATGGGTATCAAGATGAGTGGCGATCTTGCTTCTTAGAACCCTTTCAAAGATTTTTATGATATGGGACGTTAGCGCTATTGGTCTGTAGTTCTTTGCTATTGCTTTACTGCCCCCTTTGTGGACTGGGGCTATGTCTGTTGTTTTTAGTAACTGCGGGACGATCCCAGTGTCCATGCTCCCTCTCCATAGGATGTTAAAAGCCCGTGATAGGGGCTTCTTGCGGTTCTTGATGAACACGGAGTTCCATGAGTCTGCGCCTTGGGCGGAGTGCATGGGCATGTCATTTATCGCCTTTTGGAGGTCATTTGGCTTCAGGATAATGTCAGATGAGTTTGCGTCTACCAAATTCTGTGGCACTCTCATAAAAAATTCATTTAGGTCTTCGACTTTCAGTCTGGTTAGCGGCTCGCTAAAAACTGAGTCATACTGGGACTTTAGTAGCTCACTCATTTCCTTGCTGTCATCTGTGTAGGATCCATACCGTTTAAGTAGGGGCCCAATACTGGATGTTGTTCTCGACTTTGATTTGGCATAAGAAAAGAAATACTTTGGGTTTCTTTCAATTTCCTTTATGGCTTTTAGTTCTTCCCGCATTTCTTGATTCCTGTAAGATTCCTTTAGGAGGAGGAGGTGTTGATTCGCCGGGAATTCTCCCGGCCCGGGTCTTTACCAGATGGCGACCCGGCTCCGGCTCCCTGTCGTGGGAGTATCAGAGACCTATGTCTCCCATGGGAGGGGGTACCCCTCAGCAGCGGGACCAACCAGCCCCAGGCCTAGCCACATTCCCCACCAGCACGAGGCAGGTAGGTAGATAGATGCTAGGCCTCTCTGGTCTGCCACTTTCCCCGCCCGAAGGAGGCTGACGGGAAGGGTAGGCTTGCGAGCCGCAGATGGTAGCAAGCTCCAGCCTTGGCACCTACCCTGCCCTAGAAGGGCTGGGCATGGTGATCGACCCAGGATTCCTTTAGTTTCAGTTCGATGTTTGCTATTTCTATTTCTCTGCCAGGGAGATGAGATGTTTTTTAATGGTAGTTTTGAAAATGGTGGTTGAGTCTACGGTTCTAGTTTTCAGGCAGGGAATTCCAGATTTTAGGCCCTTTTATGCACATGGAATTTTTGTAGAGGTTTAGTCAGACACGAGGAATGTCATAGAGATTTCTGTGTCTGGTATTATGTCTATGGGTCCTGTTGCAACTATCAAGAAAATGTTTTAGTTCAGGGTTAATATTAGAATTTATGGTTCTGTAAATGTAGGTAGCACATTAGTAGATTAGTTTGATATCTTTATTCTGCACCCCATACCCATCCTGTGGGCAGTAGTCAAAAGATTACAGAGGTACATAATGGGGCCAGGAACTGGGCCTCAAAGTTTTGATAGCTGAGCAAGTTACAAAGGTAATGAACTCACAAGTTACAAAGATAATGAACTCACAAGTTACAAATGTAATGAACTCACAAGTAGTAGGTGTGACCTTATTTGTGGAGCAGTTCCTGGACCCATTATGTACCTCTGTAATCCTTTGAGTACCGTTCGCAGGATGGGTATGGGGTTCATAATAAAGATATTAAACTTACTAAACTTACTTAATGTCTGCCCCCTTTCCCCCTGAAGCCTGGGAAGGAGGGGGAGTTGGAAGAAGAGTCTTAATGTCTGCCCCCCTCCCCCTGAAGCCTGGGAATGAGGGAGAGTTGGAAGAAGAGTCTTAATTTATGCCCCCCTCCCCCTGAAGCCTGGGAAGGAGGGAGAGTTGGAAGAAGTCTTAATGTCTGCCCCCCCCCCCTCCTCCTGAAGCCTGGGAAGGAGGGAGAGTTGGAAGAAGTCTTAATGTCTGCCCCCCCCTCCTGAAGCCTGGGAAGGAGGGAGAGTTGGAAGAAGAGTCTTAATGTCTGCCCCCTCCCCTGAAGCCTGGGAAGGAGGGAGAGTTGGTAGAAGAGTCTTAATGTCTGCCCCCCCCTCCTCCTGAAGCCTGGGAAGGAGGGAGAGTTGGAAGAAGAGTCTTAATGTCTGCCCCCCCTCCTCCTGAAGCCTGGGAAGGAGGGAGAGTTGGAAGAAGAGTCTTAATGACTGCCCCCCCCTCCCCTTGAAGCCTGGGAAGGAGGGAGAGTTGGTAGAAGAGTCTTAATGTCTGCCCCCCCTCCTCCTGAAGCCTGGGAAGGAGGGAGAGTTGGAAGAAGAGTCTTAATGACTGCCCCCCCTCCCCCTGAAGCCTGGGAAGGAGGGAGAGTTGGTAGAAGAGTCGGCCATGTTTGGTGTTGTTGTTGTGTAGGACTGGGCGTGGTGACGGAGTGGACAGTGCACCGGCGTCCTGCTAGGTACATAGGTTAGAGATTTAGAGATTTTGCCACCGAAGTGGCTTGTTTATTGTGCACCCCATATCCATCCTGTGGACGGTAGCGCAAGAGCATATGGATACACAAAAGGCCTAGGCACTAGGCCCCAAAGGGGTTAACAATTGTACATTTGGGTTCATATCTACATTTCAATTATCTGTTACAAGCAGGTATCTTATTTCATGAATAAGATATCTTGACATGTCACATAGGTTATTATATTGTCTATCTCTATATTCCTCAATAAGTGCACAATTAAGCACATAGTGTTCACGACAGTGACCATATGCCTGATCACATAATTTGCATTTAGTTTGATCATCATCTGTCTCCCAAACTGTCAGAAGTACCTGTAGCCAAGCCTAAGCCTGGCCACTACAACATCAGTCAGTCTGCTCACATTGCAAGTTGCTCCACAAACATGTCCATCTGTGCTCGCATTATCATGAGCACAGATAGGCACGTTCATGGAAATTAATTTGGATTTATATCTACAGTTCACTTATCTGTTACAAGCAAATTTAGGAAATTTGCTTAGAATAAGTGGTATCTTACCTTCACTAATAAGATATCTTGACATGTCACATAGGTTATTATACTGTCTATCTCTATATTCCTCAATAAGTGGACAATTCAGCACATAGTGTTCAAGACAGTGACCATATGCCTGATCACATAATTTGCATTTAGTTTGATCATCATCTGTGTATCTCCCAAACTGCCAGAAGTACTTGTAGCCAAGCCGAAGCCTGGCCACTACAACATCAGTCAGTCTGTTCACATTGCAAGTTGCTCCATAAACATACTTATCTACATTCATGTTATCATAGTGGGTTATAGATTTACTCAGGCTTCTAACTGCATTCCTATAGCTATCATTTTCATTATTTATTTCTCTCCTAATATTATTCCTAATGCTAGACACAGATATACCAAAGTTATATTCTACATTCTCCTTATGGGTGCTCTTCTTGGCTAACATATCAACTTTATCATGAAGGAGTAATCCAATGTGTGACGGAATCCATAGCAAATGTACTTTAATTCCTTTGTCCCGGATTTTGAGTATCTATACCTGGCTTCTCCAATGAGCATGCTGTTAGAGTCATTATAGGAGTCAAGAGCCTTCAATGATGACATAGAATCAGTAATAATGATAGAGTCAAGCTCAGTGTCATAAGTTAGCTTTAGTGCCATAAGGATTGCAAACAATTCAGTTTGCAGTGTAGACGCCCAGTTGTTAATTCTTATGCCTAGTTCAAAAAAATTATTATTGTTCTTAACTAGGGAGGTGGCAACCAGAGCAGATGCAGCCCTGCCAGAAGACTCCTGTTTAGATCCATCAGTGTATATAACTTGAGATAACTTATTACTACCAGCTAGGCGATAAATTTCTTCTTGAGCAGTTGCTTTAACAAGTGATTTAAGGAAGGGATTACTAGCAATGAGCTTCTTGGGAGGGACTTGCAGGTATGTGATATTAAATGAACACATCTTCCATGGAGGGTGAAATGCTCTTGTTGCCTACAGTGATACAATTCATGCACGTTGTAAAACTTAATGTAATTGCATGTTTTCACAATCCATTTAGATCTGTGAGTATTTACTTCTAGACATTTAGTAAGATTCATTGTGACAGTGTCTGGTTCATTTCTTAACAATCTAATACCAAGTACAGTGTTAATCTCAATAATCCTATCACTGATACTAGTAATACCAAGCTCCTTCCTCATATTAAGAACCTTTGTAGATTTGGGACAGCCAAGAATAATTCTGAGAGCTTCATTTTGCATTAACTCCAAGGGTCGGAGAGAACTTTCTCGAGCTAATATCAACATGGGAGCAGCATAATCAATTAAGGACCTAATATAGGCTATGTACATCATTCTCGCGATTCTCACATTAGCACCATAGTTGGGGTTGTATCCAGCAACAGCTTTAAGAGCATTTAGTCTATCTTTGCATTTTTTATTTAGTTGTGGTATAGTAGATTTGGTAAAGGGTACATCTACACCAAGATATCTGTAAGTTTTAACGTAGCTAATGTTTTCACCCTGCAAATAGATGGGTGGGGGGGGATTTGTTGTTGTTCTTAGTGCTGTTTCTTCTGCGGTTTGCTCTCATAGTATCACTGAGGTAGTTGTTGGTGAGGTGCAGTTGTGGGGAGAGCTTTTGTACACGGAGCACTTCATTTGGTCTACATCTGGTGGTCGTCTATGTTAACAGGTTGTAGGTATCTACTGTTAGTTTTCTTGGGTCATGTTGGGTTCTACGTGCATTATTACAGTTGTACTTGTAATTAGGTCATCACAGGAGCTTTGATTGATCCTGGGAATGGAAGAAATTGCTGAGCTACACTGCCGCTACCAAGGTTCATTTAGGCTGTAGATAATTTTTTTCTTCTGGGCACACGTATTAGGGGCACATAAGATGTACTACATTATATATAGTGAACCTAGTATAAGTCAGTCAGTTATGACCTTTTATGGGCATGTCTTCTTACACCTATTGCCCCTGTTCACCTAGCAGTAAGTAGATACCTAGGTGTTAGCTGCCGTGCACCTGCTGTCACTTCACCTAGCAGTAAGTAGGTACCTGGGTGTTAGTTGCCATACACCTGCTGTCACTTTTCTTCTAGCAGTAAGTAGGTACCAGGGTGTTAGTTGCTGTACACCTGCTATCACTTCACCTAGCAGTAAGTAGGAACCTGGGCGTTAGCTGCTGTACACCTGCTGCCACTGTTCACCTAGCAGTAAGCAGGTACTTGGGTGTAATTGACTGGTGTGGGTGGCATCCTGGGGGACACGATTGAAGAACCACATTATAAATAAGACACACTCCTTGAAGGCACACTGACTTTCTTGGGTTATCCTGGGTGGATAACCCTCTAGGTTAAAAATCTTAACAAATCTTATCTTTATTTGTCTGGATTTTTAACCTGGATGGTTAGCCAGTAAAGTCAGTGCATCATCAGGGGCTGTTTCTCTTATTTCCATTGGGACCCATTAATCTTTCCCCTCAAAATACAACTCACAACAGTCAGCTAACACCCAGGTACCTATTTACTACTAGGTGAAAAGGGACAGCAGGTGTAAGGAAACATACCCAGTATTTACAGCCATGCCAGGGATTGAACCATGGACACTCGGTATGTGAGTGTGCTGTCTTCTGGTATGATTGTCAGGTAACCCATGCCCACTTACTGTGGTGACTACAAAATTCTGCTCACCTTCCGTAATACCATCCTGGCTTGGTTTCCTAACCTTGCCTTAATTTGCTGCAAGATATTCTGGGCACTTGTTAATTAATAGCAATATTTTTTTTTATACATGGTTGTGTTTTGGCTGCTTTACTTTATCAGCCACATTAAACATTACTATATTTTTAATTCATCTAGGTCAACATGGGCTCTTAGACCCAAGTCCTGGATAAGTCTCACCATCATAGTTTGAGTAAGAGTAATTATAGTCTGTTATTCAGAACAAGAATAGCAATGGCCGAAAAGTTTTATGTTCCCTTTTGGTCTTTGACAGAGGCTCCTCGGCAAGCATCCACAGCCTAGGTTACCGGCACTTGACATCTTGACATTGTATAAGAGCTAGACGTAGGCATTATATGATCCCTATGAGTTTATCACTTCCCTCTAAATATAATAATAATAAATTGGCTTAAAATAATTTAAGAATAGATCCAAAGAATATCTAATAAATGAAGCTGCAGAGAAGGAAAATTTCTTATATTTAAAATATTCATAATTTGAGTTTGAGCTGATGCATTTATTGTACCACAAATTAATTACCATTACTAAGAATAGAAGATATAGGTATGTACATAGGTACATATGGGGTCCCTAGAAATGTTATAAATGGGACCCCAGTGGAAATAAGTCAGATTGTTTGACAGTGTCGAGTTATCATTGGTTCATTTATATATAATTTACTGCTGTTTAACCTATATGGGTTTTGTGCTTTGGTTTTTAATATACAGCTCTCCTCGCTTAACGACAGAGTTCCGTTCCTGAGACCACATCGTTAAACGAATTCGTCGCTAAGTGAGGAGCATACTATAATGGTAGTGAGTTTGTCTCATCCATCTTTGATATTGTTGTAATGTCACCTTTGCACCATTTATAAAATTTCTTGCATATTTTTAAATGTTTATACAGTAGTGTACTGTATGATTCACGACATCGTAATGACACGATTGCAAACTGTCTGATCGCAGGTTCTAACCCCACCCATGGTATAGTAGTGTAATGTATATTGAAATAAAGAGAATTGAGGAAATCAGCTCTAATATACATTATTTAGGTATGAATACTGGTCAGAGAGCCCATTGTAAGTCCAGGCGTCGGTAACGAGTGCGTTGCTAAGTGAGGAGAGGCTGTAATAAGTCATGATTTACTATATAAAGCCATTGTAAAGGTTTAAAATTCTGTGTGAGGCCTAAATAAAAGGTTACTGACTTGAGTGATGATAGCAGAGATGTCGTGTGGGGTTCTTGAATGGATTTGGTAATAACACAAATGCAGATTGGTTGGTAACTTGTATACAGTGGACCCCCGGTTTATGATGGTCTCTAAACTCGCCCTTTTATGTAAGTTTATTTTTTTAAATGCTTTTGTAAGTGTATTTTTGGGGGTCTAAAAGGACTAGTCTATTTTACATTATTCCTTATGGGGATAAATTCGTTTGGTAATGGCACTTGAACAGCATTCTGGAACGAAAAAATATCGTAAACCGGGTTACCATTGTATTGGTGAAATAATAATGGGAGAACATTCAGAGCTGCCGTCACCTGACCTGTCTACTCTGCTATCCTGTCTTGAAATGAGGCCCAGTGAGCGAGGGACAGTCATGGCATTCAAAGGTTGACCTCTGATATAGCTTGGTCAGCAGAAAGACTAGTAACGGATAGTGATCACGTGAAAGGCTTGTGACTCACTAACGGTTGGTAAGATAGAAAATACTACTGCTGAACTACTACTGACAGATGGATGATGACATCTTCATTGACAGCAGCCATCATAGTAAGAGGAACAAGAGACAGGCTCGGGCTCGTCTCAACTCACTTTGATGCTGTTGAGAGCTCTTGATCCAAGGAATTGCAGCTTGTTCCCTTTCATATAAAGTCTTCCTACAATGGAGGTGTCTTGATGTTGGTAAAGGGTTCTTGAACCAAAGAAATGAACTTTCTTCTTCAGTAAGTCAAATTTAATTACCTCCCATTTCCCTATGGCTCTGATTCTTTGAGGTTTGGCACTTTCTAATGATTGTATCAGTTGTCACAAAATTCCACAAATACCCACAGTTAAGTAGATGTTGTTTTGATTATTAACCTAGAGGGTTCATAACCCAGAATAACCCAATAAAGTCAGGATGTCATTGAGGACTGTCTGGTTTCCACTGCAGTCCATTAATCCTCTTTCTCATGATGACTCACACCAGTCAGCTAACACATATGCACATATACTTAATGCTTGGGGAACAGGGGCAGAAGTTGTAAGGAAACATTCCCAATGTTTCTACTCATACCAGGGATCAAAACTTGGTTCAGCAGTGTGTGAGCTGAGGCATCTATCAACTGAGTCATGAGACACTACTAAACAATCATGTCAGAGATGGGAGTCAAACCCACAGCTGAAAGACCAGACTCAAATTAAGAAATAATAGCACTGACAAGCAAGTTTTTACCAATGAAAAGTTAAATGATTTTACAGTGGTATATATTTGTACAGGTTGACCATCACTAATCCGGCATCGTCGGGACCTGTAGGGTGCCGGATTAGTGATTTTGCTGGATTACAGAGTGGTTAGGTTAGAATACACATAACCCAACAGCTAACCACCTCAGGCTACCTTTAAAATACACCATAAATCAGTAAGTTAACATTTTCACTGTCATGACCCCTACTCACAGACTTGCTTCCAGTGTTGAAGAATTTAAAAAAAAATATATAAAGTGATAGAGAATCTTTTTCCGAAGGTAATGAAACCAAAAGTATGAAATTTGATGGAAAACTTACAGAATTATGTGCTCGCAAAGTTAGCAGTCTCGGTGATATTTGTGCATCAGTGATTTCACCCACTTTACACCCTATTTTTGGGCCAATTCCATTGTTCCAGTTGACCAAACTCATAGCTATTTTGCTAGTATTCCTTCTGTTCTGTCGAATGAGTACAAGAAACCTCCCTTTTATCTATTTCAGCTACTCAATAAAGTGATCAGAAATCAGAAATTTGGTCAATTTCAAAAGAGGCCAATTTCAAAATAGGGTCCAGAATAAATGCAGACATTCCTGGCACTAAAATAACATTTTCTCTGTTCATTAGTCACGTTTCCAGGCTTCTCTTATATTACTCTTGCTTTCCATTTTGAATTTTTATTCACACAAAAATAGGAGTTACTGTTATGCAAACTACTTCATTATTGTAATAATTGTATAAATAATGTCAACCCATTCATGACTACGTATTAGACTGGCCAGTTGGACACGTATTCGATGGTGACGTCATTTGTTTACCCTTGAACATCGGCAAAAATTGAACATTTCTGCTACTTTGAGCTCAATTTCAAGGTACTGTTCGTTGTGAAACTAATCAAAATCATATTTATTTCTGTAATATGTCTTCCATTCTGTCAAATGAGACCACAAAAAACGATAATACAATGATAAAAACCATATGAAAATATTCCGCTAAGGGGCGGTTAATGGCTGAGAAGTGAACTCCGTTATTTATTGTCCATTTCTTTCATTTTTGGTGTACATTAAGAAGCATTTGTTCATCATACATTGCCCAAGTTTCATAAAGATAGCCCAACAAACAACTGAGAGAAAAAAATAATTACCAAAAATCATATATGGCAAGCCCAAGCCAGGTACTGGAAATAAAAATCTGAAAATTGGTGACATGAGAGCACGCATGCTACGGGTGGTGGCATCATATACGTGATTAATCCGTTCCAGAGGGCGCTGCGAACACCGAATATAATAAACTCCCAATCTATTTTCCCCATAAGAAATAATGGAAATTCAATTAATCCGTTTCAGACACCCAAAAGTATTAAAATAAATACGTATTGTTTCCACATTAAATTACACAGAAAAGAATGAGATACAAAGTACATAAAATATTAATAACTTGACACTTACCTTTATTGAAGAGTTGTTGATGTGTGGAAGATGGAAGGAGGGGGGAGGAAGGAGTAGTTGCTAGTGTTTGGAATTGGAATCCCCTTCCATTAACACTTCAGGTACCAAGTTCTTTTCCGGGGTTACTTCCCTTCTTTTTCTTTTAACCCTTTGGGGGTCGCAAGGCCCTCTCCGAATCTTGTTCTCAGGGTTGCAGAATTTAAAAAAAAAATTATTTTTTCTTATGAAATGATAGTTTTTTTCTAAATCTAATAGGCTAAAAAAAACATTTTTGTGATCAATACTTACCGAGATATAAAGGATTGAAGTTGACCAAAATTGAACCGCTTACGGCAACATCGCTGACTTCCGGTTGGCCGGTAATTGTGTATTTTCTTTCTTGAAGTTGTTTTCTTATCGATTTTTTTTTCAAATAACTTTTATGGCCTGTGAGACCAGTATAAGTGCTGTTTTTCAAATATTCACTTGTTGATTATTACACAATAACGGAATAAAGTTTGTTCTCACTATTTTGTTTACAAAACGTATTTACAAACACTTACAATGAAAAATATTGTTTACTGCTATTGTTCAATCATATATATACATATATAGAGTCACTGGACATGTTTCTAGAAGTTCTGCAGCTTGTGAAAGTCTTTGAAACATGGTTCCATGCACAGTGGTGTTTTACATTCCTCACACTTAAAACAAGTGTGTCTGCATTGTTGTGGGCGTTTTTTTGTATGTGCACAGACAAAACACCTCTTCTGAGCCTTTTTCTTGCAAGCAGTAGCAGGCAGTTTTGTTAGGAAGTGATCACCAGGCCTCAGACGAGAGGGTAGCTGTTGATACCTTGGTGGGCGGTTTTCCATTGCAGGTGTTGCTCCTTGGTACTTGAATATTATTTGTCTGATGACAGACAAACAAAATTTGCCATATGATGGTTTGTTTGTGGTCTTCAACTTATAAATATTATAAGCATTGAGCATGGAAATGTCCAAAATGTGAAAAAAGAGTTTTATGTACCACTTATAACTCTTGCGAACACAATCAGCAAACCCAATCTGCATGTCACATTTGTCCACTAAATGCATATTAAGGGTGTAGTCAATCACAGCTGCAGGTTTTAGAATGGGTTCATTGGTTTCTCTATTCAGCCTGCCAGTGTCTGTCATTTCGTTAGGGTGAATTGATGACAACAGTGTGACATCTCGTTTGTCATGCCACCGAAATGCCATGATGTCATTGGCAGCAAATGCCTGCCCCTGACCTCTACGAGTGCCTGCATTGAACCTAGGCATATGCTTACGATTTCCACGCACTGTACCGCACACATCTGTCAAGTTCACTCGCAAAAAATCACTGAGGGAGGGGCTTGTGTACCAGTTATCAGTATATAATATATGCCCCTTACCAAGATATGGTTCCATCATTGTTCTAACTACATTACCCCTCTTTAAGGGGGGCTCCTTGTCGCGGTAAAGAGGCTATCGGTCTGAGGAATTGGACCTCTTGATCTTCTTCCTCAGACCGAACCTAATTACCCCCCAATCCCCCCTCCCTTTTTCCCATCTTCCCCATCCTCCCTTTTCCCTTTCCTCCTCCTCCTCCTCATCCCTTCCTTATTTCCTTCCCAGTTTTACCCTGGGAGCTTCTCTCCTCAGGCATTCTAGTTCCTAGGTAGGGGGAAGGGTATCGTGGTCCATCCCATTCCGTTGAGGTCCTTGGCGGTGGTGTAGTTTGCCGTGGAATCTGGATCGCCTGGGGATGTCCCGATCCCTCTCCGGTCACCCGGGGGGTGGCCTTGGGTATCTTTCGGGCGACGGGTGTATCTCTGGAGGCCACCTTTCGGATTCCAGGGGTGGTGGCCGAAGGCGGTATGCTTTGTGGCGGATATCCGGCCGCCCTCTCTTTTGTCCGCCGAGATGGCTCGGTGGATGTGAGGTTGCTATCCCGGATTGCTGGTTTACTGGCATGAAGGGTAGGGTATGGCATGTGTTCCATGCTGCATCTGCACCACTTGCGGTGTTGAGGTCCTCTTGGGCACGGAGGGGGATTTACGCTCCCTTTCATTCCTCCTAGGAGCTATTCCTCCACGTTCCCCCCTTTTTTTATTCTTTTTTATTTTATTTTTATTTTTTCTTTCTTTTTTTTTCTTAAAAATAAAAAGAAAGAAGTAACCTAACCATGGCTGACCCAATCCATGAACCCACTACCCCCGGGCCCCTTCCTGATACCGCACCCAGTACTGACCCTGCCTCGTTAACGGATAACTCTTTGGACACCTCTCATGCCCCTGTACCTCTTGCTGGTGCTGGTTCGTCACCTGCTTCAGGTACCAGGGACCCAACTGGCCCTTTCGATACGTCTGACCTTCGCTCTTCTCTGACCTTGATTCCGGCTTCTCCCTCGACGGTGCGGCAATTTTCGAATCGCTCGCCTGTCTCCCATCGGACCACCCCCGGTCCCACACCCAAATGACCAAGACCCACACATGACGATTCGACACTCCCTTCTCGTTCATCGCAGAAACGACCAGCTCGTCACACACTTCCCTTAAACTCTCTGTTTCAAACTACTCAATGGACGAAGTTTTTTACTCTGCGACCGACTTCTCCTAATACAGTGGTACCTCGACTTACGATATTTTTTCATTCCAGAATGCTGTTCAAGTGCCATTACCAAACGAATTTATCTCCTTAAGAAATAATGTAAAATAGACTAGTCTGTTTAGACCCCTAAAAGTACACTTACAAAAGCATTTAAAAAAATAAACTTACATAAAAGGGTGTGTTCGGGGACCATCGTAAGTCGAGGTACCACTGTACCTATCTTTCAGACCATAGTATTGGTAAAGCTCTGCTACGCCATGTTGGTAAAGACATCTCATTTCACGCTCTCAAGAGCGGC
>WNWK01047530.1:0-13892 GCA_009830355.1 Cherax destructor | reverse complement strand
CAGACATAAACCTTTTAAAGGGCCCCGCAGAAAACAATATGAAGTTCAATGATGAAATTTCAAAACTGTGGGGAAAAGGAAAAATTTTTAAAATCAAGGGAGTAAAACCCCAATTCCAACCACAAATAGAGCGAAAAACTAAAAAAGACCTGGGAGTGTTCATGTCAGGGGATCTCCCCTTTAGACCATAACAATGTGCAATTGCTTTTTGCTCAAAAATGACAGGATGGATAATGAGAACCTTAAAAACCGGGGGATCCAAGCCCATTTGGGGCCTTTTTTACAGATTGTTTGTTCTATTGGGGGGGAATATTGCCCCCCTTTCCCCCTTTTCGGCGGTGAAATTGCTGACCTTAAAAAGAAAAAACCCTTTCCCCACCATAAGGGGAAAACCACCCAACTACAAACGAATTTCCCTAAACCTGTTTCTAGAACGGGGGGGGAGAGATTTATTAAACACATGGAAAATTCTAGGGCTTAGTCCCAAACTTGCAAAAAAAATTCCCTTTGAAAGAAAAGACGGGGAGGCATGTAACACCCCCAAGAAGAGCAGGGTGCCACAGCACGTTGGGGGGCAACACAAAATGTGAGGGGCCCAAATTGTTCAACTGCCTCCCAGCAACTCAGGGGGTTACCCCCCAACCCCTGGCTGTTTTTTAAAGGACGGGGCAGGCCCCCCGCGGTACCCATCAGCCGGGCTGTGGCTACGTTTGGCTGCGTGCGGCCAGCAGTAACAGCCTGGTTGATCGGGCCCTTTTTGGCCAAAAAAGGGGCCCCCGGGCACGGCCCGGGGGCCCGGGGGGGTTGACCCCGGTTTCCCAGGTAGACTCCGGGCTTTTTGTTTTACCTTTTATCTGTTGTGGGCTTTTTTTCCCCCAAAAACCCCCCTTACTGCTTCTGGTACGTTGGAATCAGTGGTGCTCTCCACTCCAAACCTTGGCATGACCCGATCTATATGCATTTTCCATATCATGTTACCAAACTCTAATTAACACTTTGTAATTCCTAAACCTAATACCTCCACATTTTCCTTCTACCAGTCACCTTTTCCCCAAAGGGAAAACAACTATAAAAAAATGCTTCACACTCCTTGAAAGTCAAACCCGCAGGCATAGGCAATGAATTGTCCTCTTTAACATGACATTTGACAGCCGACAGGGACTTTGAAATTCCCATGAAACATCATTTCTGCTGGTGTCTTTTTAGTGGAGGAATGAAAGTTTTTCATTTATATGGGAACTTCATAATCTGGTATTGAGAGATCCTTTGTAACTTTGTAAACCCTTTTCCTTTAATGTCCCACGTTTCCTTCTGCTTTGATGATGGATGGGTATGGGCTGAGTAAATGTCAATACTATTCTTACTAAAAAAAGGCTTCCCCGTTCTTGGGATACAAAAATATGCAGCAATCTGACACAACCATGTCTGGTAACCCAAAACTACAAAAGGATTTCCGAAACCCGTAGTCCCGTGATGTCATAGAACTAGTGACTTGCACATCTAAGAATTTTGAAAAGGAATCACAATTACTAAAATATATTTGCCTCAACTGGACCTGCATATCTATATGCACTCTAGACCATGGTTTCCAGTGCTGGGCCAAGATAGGGACAGGAGATGAAATTGTTAAAATTTGAAAACAAATGGGACAACTCTTGTCACTTCTGCAATATCTTGGTCCATCTTCCACTCAGACCACTGCCTAGCTTCTGCTTTCATAGCATTGATACCATTATGACCTATATGCAGATGCTTCAATACCTTACATCTCAACTTTACTGCACATTACCACTCTGTTCCTATACAATAATACATCATCATGAACAGTCAGATCTGATTTGACTGAATTATAGTCAGATAAACATACACTATTTTTACCCCATCCATATTTAACATTATTTACTACTTGGGATAATACAGCATCTATCCCAGTTTCCTCTTTGATTTTGTCAAATGATAAATTTTGGGAAATCGAGGGACTCTACTAATCTTACATATCTGAAGGTGTACCTGACTCTAAGCTGTGATCTTCAATAGGTAATCTACTAAATGCATCTGCAATAACATTTTCCTTGCCACCCTTTGGGAATGACAACTCATAATCATACTGAGCTAATAACAGAGCCCAACGTTGAATTCTGGCATTTGCATTTACTGAATATGTTTTCCTTTTCCAAACAACCCTAGCAATGGTTTATGATCAGTGCGAGCAACAAACTTTCTCTCCTAGCAAAAATATCTGAATTCTTAACAGCATACACCAAAGCTAGACCTTCTTTATCAAGTTGAGAATAATTCTGTTCTGCTGAGAAAGTTTCTTACTAGCAAAATACACAGGTTTTTCCTGGCCATTTACTACCTGGATTAAACACATCCAACACCCACAGAAGACGCATCAACCTCAATTATTAATGGATGCTCTCCCGTAAAATTAGTCAACAAAGCTGAACACGCCACTGTTTTTAATCCTTTGAACAGCTTCCTCTTCCACTGGAGACCACTCAAATGTAGCCCCTTTTAACAAATCACAGTGGTGCCAAAATTAAAGAAAGTTCTTAATAAACTTACAATAATATGTCACCATCCCCACAAAGGACTGAACTTTCCCTACAGACGTAGGTGAAGGTAAATTCACAAGAGCCTCCACCTTCCGAGAAGAAGGTTTAATACCTTCCCCTGAAATTTCATACCCCAGATATTCAATAGATCTGGTTTTCAACACTGACTTATTCTTATTCAGTACTACATTATGCTCCTGTAAAATACTCAACACCTGCCGGAGTCTAACATCATGCTCAGCTTCTGTGGCACCACATATTATGATATCATCTAAATAGGATGCTACCCCATCCAGTTTAACAAACAATTGGGAAATAAATTTCTGGAAAATACCAGGAGATGAGGAAATTCCAAATGGTAATCTCTTATATTTAAAAAGTCCCCTGTGGGTATTAATTACTAAAAGGTGTTGGCTCCTCTCATCTACAGGTATCTGTAAATAAGCATCCTTTAAATCTAATTTTGTAAATATTTTACCTTTACCCACTACAGACAATAATTCCTCAATCCTGGGTAAAGGATATCTTTCACAATTAATTTGTTGGCACAATAGGTACAGACCATTCACTATGTGATATAGGCTCAATAATGCCTTTCTGCACTAGTTTTTCTAATTCTTCCTCAATCATCTCTTTGTGAAAAAATGGTACTGGCCTTGCTTTCACAAACTTAGGGACAGCATCACTTTTCACATGAATTTGTGCCACGATGCTGGAGATAGGTTTACTAGAATCTACCCTAAAATTATCTAACATTTCTTCAGCACTGTCTAGTTTGTTAATTTTGGTAGATTCATCCAATCCAGCAAGGTAAATCCCTACCTTTTTCATGAGGTCTTTCCCACACAAGTTACTATTATTGGATTTCACTACATAAAACACTTGTGACACCTCTAATTTATTATATCTTACCGGCAAAACCACCTGTCCCAGAAGGTTTATTTTCCAATTATCATATGCAGTTACCCTCCTAGAACATGGTTCAATGTGTCCCTTTACTGCCTCTACCCAGTCTTTGGATAAAGTCGAGATGGACGCCCCACTGTCAATCTCAAAAGGTATTCTAAGGCATATAAGCTCATCACTTCCTCATCTGCTGAACTATCCCCGCCATCCAGCACCTTAATTGACTTTGTTCTAGGATATCTCGGTGACTGCTGTGTCCTTGCTGTCCTGTTTTTTTCAATACTCGATTTTGGTACAGCCTTAGGAGACACTTTTGAAGATTTCTCTCTACACACTCTTCTCAAGTGGCCTTTCTTATGACACTTATTACAGAAAAAGTCTTTAAACCTACAAGTACTACTACTGTGCTGGAACCCACAATGTTTACATTTCACAGCATTAATCACTTGTACCGCAGGAGCAGAGTTCTGATCTGTAACAAATGCCTGTTCCAAGTTCAAAAGTTTGTCAAATAGTTTTGCAGACTGCACACTTTGCAAATCCAAATTTTCTGCAACTAGGTGAGGAAAATATACTTCATCCACCACCGCCATAAACAACTGGTCCCTCACTCTGGGGTCAAATTGTCCCCCAAAGGTACAGTTCACAGCCAACGCTTTTAAATCTGTATATAATTCATGCAAGGACTCACCCTGTCGTTTCTTCCTCTGCTGAAAAGCCAACAAACTGCGGTGGTACGCTGGTTTCACTGCATAATAACTTTTCAGTGCCACGACCAAGTCGTCGTAACGCTTCGTGTGTGGTAAATCTGGTGCACACACATTACCTAAAACACTAAGTTTCTGATCCCAGGGACACTAGCAAGAAATTCCTCTTGTTATCTTGCTCTTTAATTCCTAAGGGAGCGAAATTGGCTTCCAACAAGCTTAGCCAGAGCTCCAAAGAAATCTTACATGGGTCGAAAGGTTCCAACCTTTCTTGTGCTGCTGCCATGCTGCCACTTGTTGCTGCTGTATCACCATTCTGCTGCAATGTCCTCGGCTGGCAATATCCCTACTACTTCAGGCCACATTGGCCCACTATCCTTGGCTCTGATGATCCCATCCTCGTCGCCACTGTAGTGGTTGTAGGTTATTGAAAAGCTGAGTAACAATAACAATGTACTCTCCAAGGCCGCTCCATAACAACAACGACAATAACAAAACAATTATAAATGACTGAACCAAACAAACATAGTATTCAATCCTCCTACTGCTCCCAACCCCTTACAGATTTTTTATTTTTTTAGCTAACACACATGTATATGTAAATAACTCTTTTTACCTTATTCCTAGTATACATATATCCTTTATAATATAATAACATATATATCCTAGAATGTAAAATATTAAAGTATAAAACGGACCCAAAGGAAATAAGTCACTCTGTCTGACTTTTTTGGGTTATTCTAGGTTCTCTACACATATGCTGCTATGTATGATAATCTATGTAAATGTATTTGTTTATACCTGAATAAACTTACTTACTTACTTACTTACTCTACCAAGGCGAGTCTAAAGAAATGTCCCTAGGTACACCGCAGGGAGGAGTTCTCAGTCCCATGCTATTTAATATTCTGATTAATGCTCTCCTAAATGCTCTACCTGCCTCACCTAAACATATAGCTATAAGCTATGCTGATGACATCATGATCCATACAACAGGGCATAAAAAGATGAGTACCATTCTTAATGAAGTTCAAGCAATTTGTAATCGACTAGGCCTCGTAATATGTTCCTCTAAAACAAAGATATTAACAAGCAAACGACATCCCACACCCATCTATTTGCAGGATGAAAACATTAGCTACGTTAAAACTTACAGATATCTTGGTGTAGATGTACTCTTTAACAAATCCACTATACCACAACTAAATAAAAAATGCAAAGATAGACTAAATGCTCTTAAAGCTGTTGCTGACTACAACCCCAACTATGGTGCTAATGTGAGAATCGCGAGAATGATGTACATAGCCTATATTAGGTCCTTAATTGATTATGCTGCTCCCATGTTGATATTAGCTCGAGAAAGTTCTCTCCGACCCTTGGAGTTAATGCAAAATGAAGCTCTCAGAATTATTCTTGGCTGTCCCAAATCTACACAGGTTCTTAATATGAGGAAGGAGCTTGGTATTACTAGTATCATTGATAGGATTGTTGAGATTAACACTGTACTTGGTATTAGAATGTTAAGAAATGAACCAGACACTGTCACAATGAATCTTACTAAATGTCTAGAAGTAAATACTCACAGATCTAAATGGATTGTGAAAACATGCAATTACATTAAGTTTTACAACCTGCATGAATTGTATCACTGTAGGCAACAAGAGCATTTCACCCCTCCATGGAAGATGTGTTCATTTAATATCACATACCTGGAAGTCCCTCCCAAGAAGCTCATTGCTAGTAATCCCTTCCTTAAATCACTTGTTAAAGCAACTACTCAAGAAGAAATTTCTCGCCTAGCTGGTAGTAATAAGTTATCTCAAGTTATATGCACTGATGGATCTAAACAGGAGTCTTCTGGCAGGGCTGCATCTGCTCTGGTTGCCACCTCCCTAGTTAAGAACAATAATAATTTTTTTGAACTAGGCATAAGAATTAACAACTGGGCGTCTACACTGCAAACTGAATTGTTTGCAATCCTAATGGCACTAAAGCTAACTTATGACACTGAGCTTGACTCTATCATCATTACTGATTCTATGTCATCATTGAAGGCTCTTGACTCATATAATGACTCTAACAGCATGCTCATTGGAGAAGCCAGGTATAGATACTCAAAAATCCGGGGCAAAGGAATTAATGTACAATTGCTATGGATTCCATCACACATTGGATTACTCTTTCATGATAAAGTTGATATGTTAGCCAAGAAGAGCACCCAGAAGGAGAATGTAGAATATAACTTTGGTATATCTGTGTCTAGCATTAGGAATAATATTAGGAGAGAAATAAATAATGAAAATGATTGCTATAGGAATGCAGTTAGAAGCCTGAGTAGATCTATAACCCACTATGATAACATGAACGTAGATAAGTATGTTTATGGAGCAACTTGCAATGTGAACAGACTGACTGATGTTGTAGTGGCCAGGCTTAGGCTTGGCTACAGGTACTTCTGGCAGTTTGGGGGACACAGGTGATGATCAAACTAAATGCAAATTATGTGATCAGGCATATGGTCACTGTCTTGAACACTACCTGGGTCTACCTGAGAGAATTCCAGGGTCACGCCCGCGGCCCGGTCTGTGACCAGGCCTCCTGTTGGACCAGAGCCTGATCAACCAGGCTGTTCCTGGCCGCACGCAGTCCAACGACGAACCACAGCCCGGCTGGTCAGGTACCGACTTGAGGTGCCTGTCCAGTGCCGGCTTGAAGACAGCCAGGGGTTTGTTGGTAATCCCCCTGATGTATGCTGGGAGGCAGTTGAACAATCTTGGGCCCTGACACTATTGTGTTGTCCTCAACGTGCTAGTGGCACCCCTGCTCTTCATTGGGGGATGTTACACGCCTGCCGAGTCTTTGCTTTCGTAGGGAGTGATTTTTGTGTGCAAGTTTGGTACTAAGCCCTCGAGAATTTTCCATGTGTATATAATAATGTATCTCTCCCGCCTGCGTTCTAGAGAGTACAGGTTTTAGGAACTTCAAGCGTTCCCAGTAGTTGAGGTGGTTTATCGCACTTATGCGTGCGGTGAAGGTTCTCTGCACATTTTCAAGGTCAGCAATTTCACCCGCTTTGAAAGGTGCAGTTAGTGTGCAGCAATATTCCAGCCTAGATAGAACAAGCGATCTGTAAGTAAATTTACTTACATGTTTCATTACCTTTGTAACTTGTGAGTTCATTACCATTGTAGCTTGTTAGTTCATTACCTTTGTAACTTGCTCAGCTATCAAAACTTTGGGGTCCAGTCCCTGGACCCATTATGTACCTCTGTAATATTTTCACTACCGCCCACAGGATGGGTATGGGGTGCATAATGAAGATATCAAACTGAAAACTGTCTACCAGGTTCTGTGGCACTCTAGACTCCAAGCAGACATAAACCAAATCTTTAAATGGGCTGCAGAAAACAATATGAAGTTCAATGATGAAAAATTTCAATTACTCAGATACGGAAAACGTGAAGAAATTAAAATCTCATCGGAGTACAAAACTAATTCCAACCACACAATAGAGCGAAAAACTAATGTCAAAGACCTGGGAGTGTTCATGTCAGAGGATCTCACCTTCAAGGACCATAACAATGTAGCAATTGCATCTGCTCGAAAAATGACAGGATGGATAATGAGAACCTTCAAAACCAGGGATGCCAAGCCCATGTTGACACTTTACAGATCGCTTGTTCTATCTAGGCTGGAATATTGCTGCACACTAACTGCACCTTTCAAGGCGGGTGAAATTGCTGACCTTGAAAATGTGCAGAGAACCTTCACGGCACGCATAAGTGCGATAAACCACCTCAACTACTGGGAACGCTTGAAGTTCCTAAACCTGTACTCTCTAGAACGCAGGCGGGAGAGATACATTATTATATACACATGGAAAATTCTCGAGGGCTTAGTACCAAACTTGCACACAAAAATCACTCCCTACGAAAGCAAAAGACTCGCAGGCGATGCAACATTCCCAATGAAGAGCAGGGGTGCCACTAGCACGTTGAGGGACAACACAATAAGTGTGAGGGGCCCAAGATTGTTCAACTGCCTCCCCGCATGCATCAGGGGGATTACCAACAAGCCCCTGGCTGTCTTCAAGCAGGCACTGGACAGGCACCTCAAGTCGGTACCTGATCAGCCGGGCTGTGGTTCGTACGTTGGACTGCGTGAGGCCAGCAGTAACAGCCTGGTTGATCAGGCTCTGGTCCAACAAGAGGCCTGGTCACGGACCGGGCCGCGGGGGCGTTGACCCCTGGAATTCTCTCCAGGTAGACTCCAGGTAGACTCTCATAAAAAATTCATTTAGGTCTTCAACTTTTAGTCTGGTTAGCGGCTCACTAAAACTGAGTCATACTGGGACTTTAGTAACTCACTCATTTCCTTGCTGTCATCTGTGTAAGACCCATCTCGTTTTAGTAGGGGCCCAATACTGGATGTTTTTCTCGACTTTGTTTTGGCATAAGAAAAGAAATACTTTGGGTTTCTTTCAATTTCATTTATGGCTTTTAGTTCTTCCCGCGTTTCTGGAGTCCTGTAAGATTCCTTTAGTTTTAATTCGATGTTTGCTATTTCTCTGACCAGTGCCTCCCTACGTATTTCAGATATATTGGCCTCTTGTAGCCGCACTGTTATTCTTTGCCTTCGCCTGTATAGGAGCGCTCTCTTTCTAGTTTACATCTTCTCCTTTTCCTTAAGGGAATTTGCCTTGAGCAAAGTCTCAATAAATTATTATTATTATTATTATTATTATTATTATTATTATAAGTGCCACAGACTAGTGAATTGTTCATTGCTTTATAATTTGTTCATGATTGTAACCATGTATAAACGTAAGTAAGTAAATTTACTTACATGTTTCATTACCTTTGTAACTTGTGAGTTCATTACCTTGTAGCTTGTTAGTTCATTACCTTTGTAACTTGCCCAGCTATCAAACTTTGGGGTCCAGTCCCTGGACCCATTATGTACATCTGTAATCTTTTGACTACCGCCCACAGGATGGGTATGGGGTGATAATAAAGATATCAAACTAAGTATAAAACAAATTCCAACCACACAATAGAGCGAAAACTAATGTCAAAGACCTGGGAGTGATCATGACAGAGGATCTCACCTTCAAGGACCATAACACTGTAGCAATCGCATCTGCCAGAAAATGACAGGATGGATAATGAGAACCTTCAAAACCAGGGATGCCATGCCCATGTTGACACTTTTCAGGTCGCTTGTTCTATCTAGGCTGGAATATTGCTGCACACTAACTGCACTTTCAAGGCAGGTGAAATTGCTGAACTAGAAAATGTGCAGAGAACCTTCACCGCACGCATAACTGCAATAAACCACCTCAATTACTGGGAACGCTTGAAGTTCCTAAACCTGTACTCCCTAGAACGCAGACGGGAGAGATACATTATTATATACACTTGGAAAGTCCTAGAGGGATTAGTACCAAATTTGCACACGAGAGTCACTCCCTACGAAAGCAAAAGACTCGGCAGACGATGTAACATCCCCCATTGAAAAGCAGGGGTGCCACTAGCACGTTGAGAGACAACACAATAAGTGTCAGGGGCCCAAGACTGTTTAACTGCCTCCCAGCATACATAAGAGGATTACCAATAGACCCTGGCTGTCTTCAGCAGGCACTGGACAGGCACCTAAAGTCAGTGCCTGACCAACCAGGCTGTGGTTCGTACGTTGGACTGCGTGCGGCCAGCAGTAACAGCCTGGTTGATCAGGCTCTGGTCCAACATGAGGCCTGGTCACAGACCGGGCCGCGGGGCGTTGACCCTGGAACTCTCTCCAGGTAAACTCCAGGTAAACTACACGAGGGTCATTTAGGTTGCAAGTCATCACTAAAACAGGTATTAAAAATTAACTATCAGCATAAATACGCAGATAGGAATGTATCTTTGAAGTATATATCCTGTGTTTGACAGAGATATACAGCGGTCACTGTATATATTGTTTTATTAAGAGCAGTTATGAAGGGTATTAGTGTGGCATGTGATGATTGGTCAGGTAACATTGTTGGTCAACTATGTTGACCTCGTGTGACACCAGGGGAGTGTCAGCAGTGTAACCTCACCTGTCTGACTACATATATCATCACCTCCTCACTAGTACCTATAAGTTGACCTCGTGAGTATATGGATGTTGTAAGTTTGTTTGATCATCAGTTTGTGTTTTCAACCAGGTCTGAAGTCTCGCATATCTCTCCCCCTGTTCCATAATTTGTAAAAATTGGATCGTATATTGATATGTAGTCTTAAACTGTATTCTAGGCATTAATGACGTCTTATAAATTTCCTTATCTTAATTTTTGGTTTGTCTGAACTAGTTTTTCTCTATTAACCTTTCCACTAAAATATTAAATTAAGGGTTAGCTACGGGTTACTGTCATTCAAAAGAGTTAAATGTTGATAAATATAACACTAAATTAGGAATTTCCACTGTAACTTGCCAAAGTATTATTTCTTGAGACCAGGCAATACACAAATTAACTTTACCAACTACTCGCTTTCATTTACATGACCTTTGTTCCTAATAATGAGAAACGGTATAACGACTCGCACTATTTTTTTCAGTAATTACCCATGGATTACTACTACAATGCTTTGTCTGCGCCTTGCCGTGCTGGCATGCTGACGGCTAAAGCTGTGGAAATTGAGCTTAACCTGAAGCCTGTTGACCTATTGGCTGGGAAAGACCAGCTAGCAGATGTACTGACACTAAACCCTCAGCACACACTACCTACTTTAGTTGATGGTGACTTAGTTCTCTGGGAAAGGTGAGATTTTACAAGCTCGGGCGACTTAAGGTCCAAATTTGACTGCTTACACTACCAAAACTTTAAGCATTGAACTAGTTTAGAAGACTGGTACTACTTTGTATTTAAGAGCTAAAAGTAATGGCAAAATTTTAACTTAAGATTAAGTGGCTAGGTGTCTTAACTTGCATAACATGAACACGTCAGTTTAATCCATTAATTTACCTCCGCAACTGATCTAATAACTTCCTTCTTGAAACATTCAAATTTCACTACTTTCAGTTACATGACAGTGGCTCCCGTAACCCTCGCATATACTGTTATAAATGCTTATAATTTTTACTTCCAGCTCGCCAATCTGTACTTACCTCGCTACCAAGTATGGGAAGACTGACTCCTTGTACCCTAGTGACGCGAAGACTTGTGCTACAGTTAATCGCCTCTTGTATTTTGACATGGGCACACTTCACCGTCGCTTTGGAGACTATGCAGTAAGTTCACAAATTGCTGGACTCTTATTGCCTTCATCTATGTATACCTTGACATATTTGGCTCCTCCATGCATTACATTCATGTATTAAAACTATGTAAATTTCCTTCCTCTACCACCCACAGGATGGGTATGAGGTTCATGAGACTAAGCTTTCTCCCTCCTTCCTTACCCCACACTAATAAAGTATTTCACCTGTAAGCCCAGTACTCAATCCTAAAATGAACTGTATTTCGGGCAGACTTGCCCGAACTTCAAAGTTCCAGAGCTGTTTCAAGTCTGCATGCTTTTTCCCCACAGGCTTTCTTTATGAACGTGTTCACACTTATTTAATATGAATACATCTTACTTTTTGGTTTCAGTTTCCGCCCTTGTGCCTGGGTGCAGAAGTAGAGCCACATAAACTGTATCTCCTTGAAGAAGCTCTTGGTTGGCTGAACCAGTTCCTGGCTGGTCATGAGTGGGCTGTTGATAACAGCATCACCGTTGCAGATAATGTCCTCGTAGCTACAGTCTCTACCATTGAAGCAGCCGGGGTTGATCTTTCTATGCATGATAATGTTGCCTCATGGCTTGAGAGGTGTAAGTCGACACTGCCAGGCTACACAGAGGTCAACCAACCTGGTGTCGAAGAGTTTGCCAAGACAGCGAAAACAAAACTGAAACTTTAAATTTAATGTGCCATGTTTCCTAAAATTCTTATTAGTTTAATTTAAACACTGGAGTAAAACCCCCAAACTTAAATAGCATAAAGGTGAAAACCTTTTACTGCAGTTTGCTTGCACACTGAATACTTGTAACATGCAAAGTAAATTGGGTACTAAACTTTAATAAATTAGTAGCAAAGTTTGCTGCCTCTTTATTTCCCTCTTAATGTGTTGCTACCGTTGGAACAGTTCAACCGGGGTTTTCTCACAAATTCCTTACTGATATTTAACCCAAATACTCCTAATCTTAATTCTCATTTGTTTGTTTTTCCTATTCGTTAAGTTACCCTTCCTGGAGGGGGGGGGGGAGAACTAACAAATCTGTTAGAATGTAGTTGTACGTACTTCACTAACTATGACAATCTATCACATGTCCCCACCGGTGAGCCATCTGCCATAAGTATTGGAATTGAAGGTTTTTAAGTAAAAACTCTTTATGCTTCAACGTTAAGTTCCTTAATTTTTTTAGATTGGCCTTCTCAAGGTCCTGGACATCTTAAAGGTTGAAAGCTCTGCTTCAGTTCTCTAGCCTCTTGAGGGTTTTGTAGTAATGCTATGCCTCTTGCGTGTGGTAAGATACCACGGGATGGGGCTATGCAATACATAATCTTGGATCACACAGGGACAAATCTCGAATTTGCAATTTGGCTTGTGTCCTCTTACCCTCTCGCACTAGTTAAGTTTCCACTTGGAAAGAATATATCTGCGAGGACTACCAGGTCTGACAGTTATTCACCCATGACAGGTGGGGATTAGTCTTTACTCCCGTGGTCGTAATTTGTAGGCTTGCTATCCTCAAGATAGCAGACAAGTAGACTAAGCCACCCTTCTGCAGGGAGGCGCTTTAAGGTCTCATTGGAAAGGCCGGTGGGGGGGGAATAAGTTTTGAAATGGTTGCATTTGAGGGGCTGCGACCCCTTGGCACCGCCACTGCCCATATCCTCTACGTATCACGGAAGTTTCCTTAGAACTTTGGGACCCTGTCCCTGGACCCATTATGTACCTCTGTAATCTTTTGACTACCGCCCACACGATGGGTATGGTATGCATGATGAAGATATTAAATTAAAATTAATAGGCTGTTCCATCAGTCAAAGGGCACATACAATTTGCTTCTATCATCTATAACAATTTTCTTAAAATGCTCTACATACCCGAGTGGAAATGTCACTGACTTTTTGGGCTATCTTAGGTAATTTACACACATGTTACTAGGTATGACAATTATACCTGCATAACTGTACATAAATGGGTTTAAAATTATGATACCAAACTTCTGTATTGTAGATTCCAATAGACCTGTGGTCAGTGGCATAATTACCACCACTGGCTTGATTATCATTGTCATGGACCCTGTGGTTTAGCGCTTCTATTTGATTATAATAATAATAATAATCATTGTCATGATTTCATTGTGTGATTATCAATGTGTCATCAACCCTTACCAGCCTGATAAGGAGATCAAAAATTGTATTATGAGAACAGACTCCAGAACATAAAAGGTGATATGAAAAGACCTGGAAGACCCTATCTGCAATTCTAGGAAATAATAAGATAGCGAAAACAACACCATCAAATTATCAAGAGCAGATGAACCCTACTCTCACCTACTGAGACAGCAAACAGACTTAATGTTTTCTTCTCCACCATAGGAAAGAATCTAGCGAGTAAAATCCCAAGCTCAAACACCCGTCCAACAGACTACCTCACAAACACCTACCCTAATACGCTATTCCTAGCTCCTACCAACCCAATTGAAGT
>WNWK01047529.1:0-13892 GCA_009830355.1 Cherax destructor | reverse complement strand
GGGGGCCATATCTGGTCAAATCCACAAAACACGGATTCTGTTTCATTTTTGGAATAGTAGAGTGTTAATACGACGAGGGTGGGAATCACGAGGGTTTGCCATGTTGACACAAGAGGAGCTGTACTTTTGGGACAGTTTGGGGATCAGTACCTTAGTTCATTGACCAAAAAAGCCCACCAAAGCTGAGGCAAGGGCACTTGGTCAACTTTTGGCAGACTTGCCTACCTGCTGGTTGAGTACAGTACACCTTTTGGCTTCTGTTTTATCTGTCACCTGTGTTCACATATTATTTGTTATCTGTTCTAGAGTACATATTTGTATATGGGGGTGAAGGCAAAATATACTTTATAGTCTACTGCTGAGTTTGTTTGCTCCAGTTCCCATTACGACCAGGTACAAGCCATTTTTTACCTGAGTTCATTGGGGAAATATGACTTGAACATACTTCAGCTCCAGGAAGCTGATCCTTTCAAGGCACTAGTTTGGTTTCTTTTATTTAAGATATCCCCCCAACATGTTTCATTTAAGGCATGGTTCCCCTTTAGGTTTTTGTTGTTGAAATTGTATTTGATGAAGACCCCTTCACAGCTACATGTATTATGCGGTCCTGTATTAGACAAAAGTAGGGGATTTATTGAGGTCTACAAGGGCCCATCACCAAAAAAGAGAAAGGAAAGGAGGGGAGTTTGAGGATCCCCCCGGAAAGGAAACCAGTTATAAAAGGCGAGGTGGTTTTTGCTGGGAGGGAGAGAGGGGGGGCAAGGGACCATCCACTATTCGAAGTAGATCTTGATAAAAACGAATTTTCAACACTTGCCCAAACCCTTTTTGGACGAAGATCATTTGAATAGGGGATGGTACCACTATGACCCCGCCCCCTTTGCGTCACCTCCCCTGATTACAGCATAAAGCCACCCTACGGCCTTGTGCTACATTTCTAACTAGATTGATGGACTGAACACATCGACTCCAGGCCGGGGACTGAAAACCCTCAAACTCCCCCTTTTAAACCTTTCTACTTTGTATTGACGATGAAGCCACTGTGTGGCGAAACGTTTCCCCAATAAAGATACCCGGTTGCATATGTGTCTAATTTATAATTTTTCGGTTTTTCTGAACCATTCATCTACATCCCCGTGCATGTAAGTCTGAACTTCGATTAGATTGTGATCAGAATTAGTTGTTTTTTTATTGTTGTCTCTTTCCAGGTCCTCATTATTTTGGGAAAATAAGGTCAATGTTTTTCCAGTCTTGTTGGCTCCACTATCTGCGACTTAGGGTGTGTTTATGGCAGAGATTTAGATTCATTTTGTGTGACCTTCATCTGCGCTGCCCCAGGGGGTTGTTTTTGCTATAACATTATTTGCTACATTCTTCCATTTTTTATGTCTTAGGTTGAAATCACCGGTAAATGCTTGGGATGGAGCTGGGAAAGGGTTTCCAGACAGTAATCAATTTTCAGTAGCTGTTCCTTGAACTGTTGGGGGGTTGATCTGGGGCTTGTATACAACCACGATGACTAGGTTTTGGGCCAATCTTTATCGTTAGAATTTAACCCATCATTTGTGGTGTTCGCATCTTCGGAGAGAGCGACTCTTTGACATAAGGCCAACCCCCCTTGGACTGTTCGTTCACATCTAAAAGGTTGTACCCATTTATCCATTTTTCGTTGTCTTTATCTTTGTGTGGGTCTCGTGAAGGTGAAAACACCCTTTTTTGGGACCCCACTAGAAGTCCACTGAAGAAGGTTTTTTGTTGAGGGGGATGGTTTAAAGGCCCTGTATATTAGCAAATATAAAAGAGGTTGTTTTTGGTTTGTTGAGGGATTTTGTTATTGGCATCATTGGTTGTGGTTGAGGGCCAGGGGGGGTCATTTGTGCCTCCAGTCCAACGGCTTCATGGTGCTGGACTTTTTTTATTTCCTTCCATTTTCTTTTTCGTTTCTGCCACAAAAAAAATCTCTTGAGTGGGGTTTTAATATATTATTTGTCTTGTGAAGTCTGTTTTCCCCTGGTTTTTAGATGGATGGGGCAGCTGCTCCAGTGGCACTTTTTTGGGGAGGACAAAGGTGGCACATTTCGGGTGAAAGAATTTACAGGAGGAGAACGACACACCCCTTTTAGACAGGAGGTCACAACTTTTTTTGGGATGCTCAAAGTTGCATGTCACTAGCCCCTTGCTCCCAGCATATTAGGAGGAAGAATTTTGTTCCACTTTTCATGGAGATAAAAGGAAATAAACAAGAACAAGAACTAGTAAAAAAATAGAAAAAAAACCCAGGGGGGTTTTATATATATAAAACTTGTACATGCATGTGCAGTGTGACCTAAGTGTGTAGAAGGCAAGACGACCGAAATCTTGCATGTTTATGAAATAAAAAAAAACACAAGAAATCCTATCATCATGTAAAAAAATTTAAAGGCTTCCGTTTTTATAATTCAAGACGGTAGTACCTTCCTGGGGGTTGTTCACCAACCTTACCTAGGCATGGGTTGTGAATGTTGCAACAAGGAGAAGGCTGAGGCAGAAAAGATGCTGCGAAGGAAATGTGTGGGGGAATATAATGCAGAGGACCGTGGTTTAGATTGGGGGGGGGGGAACCAAACATTATCCAGAAAGCAAAGGGGGGGTTTTGAGATGGTTTGGCATGTAGAGAGGATAAACGAAATAGAATGATTTCGAGAATGTATAAATCTGTAGGGGAGGGAAGGGGGTAGGGGTTGGTTAGGAAAGGTTGGAGGGGGGGGTAAAGGAGGTTTTGTGTGCGAGGGGCTTGGATTTCCAGCAAGCGTGCGTGAGCGTGTTAGATAGGAGCAAATGGAGACAAATGTTTTTGGGACTTGACGTGGTGTTGCAGTGAAAAGGGAAATTTATGAAGGGTTTCAGGTAACCGAAGGATTTGATTAGGAGATGGGAAGTACAATGCCGGTATTGAAGGAGGGGTGTTAATTAATGTTGCAGTTTAGACTGTAGTATAAGCGCGCCTCTGGCAAGACAGTGAGGGAGGAATGATGATGGAAGTTTTTTTTTCGGGCCACCCTGCCTTGGTGGAGACGGCCGATGTTTCCGCCTCTTGCTGCTGACTATATTTCCTCCCTCCTAGATGGTGGGTCCTGTGATATACCTGTGACCGTTATAAGGGTTTTCTTCTCGCAGCCTGGCCTGAGGTCATTCATTTCGTTTGGTGGTCAACCGGCTGTTGCAGTTGCTGGTCGGCTCGCCTATGTACCCATCACATTTTTGGGGGGGGGCCCCGTTGGGAAAGTCAAAAAAAATAAATTAAATTATATATATAATATATATATATATATATATATAATATATATATATATATATATATATATAGACGGCTGACCAATTCGGACTTCATGGTCTAGTGTTCACACATCAGAAGGGAATGCTAGACATGAGGAGGTCAATGACATCATAAAGAGAAGCTCCCCACAGCCGTGCCCAGCTCAACGGAACCCCAAGTGCAGAGGTCTGATGGAAGTCAAAGCGTCCTGATGGAGCCACCATGCTACCCTGGAAGGATGGTAAGCAGATTGCTTGGGACTACACCTGTGCTGCCACATTGGCAGACACCTACCTGCCACCCCTTAGCCGAAGGGGTGGAGCTGCCAGCCACAGGGAGACCCAGAAGACCCGCAAATATGAAGACCTTCCTCTTGCTATAATTTCATCCCAATAGGTCGGAGACCCATGGAGCATGGGCAAGGCTCTAAAGTTTCTCAAGGAGCTGGGGGGAAAAACTCATCATAGAAACCAAGGACCACAGGGCGACCAGTTTCCTCTTCAGAGACTCAGTTTGGGATCCAGAGGGAAAATGCCTGCAGTATTTGGGCACGGGGCCCACTGCCGGGGAGTTGGACGAAGTATTTGACATGTAGCTCTGAGTTATCTATGTTGTTTTACTCCCATTGTATTTTGTCTTGAAATAAAGTTTATATATATATATATATATATATTTTTTTTTTTTTTTTTTTTTTTTGCTAGGAATTCGCAAGACAGGAAATATTCACAAACACTGATCTCTGGCCGACGGAGACTCGAACCTACAAACCCTTTATGACAAGGTACGCAGTGCTTACCGACCGTACCAACTGGTCCAATACCTTGGCATCCAGCTCTCGCTAGACGTTATTCCAAGGCAGCCAGCTTTCAGGCAGGTGGCTTACAGCTTTTCATCTCATCCCCGCATGCATCGACACAACTAGAGATTTTTTCAATGCTAGGAATTCGCAAGAGCAGGCGAAATATTCACAAACACTGATCTCCGTCGGCAGATATATATATATATATATATATATATATATATATATATATATATATATATATATATATAATATATATATATATATTCCAGATAATAAATAATATCTATTAAGTCTATGCAGGGATATAGCGATGTGAGCTTAACTAATTTTGATTAACCTGAGGATCAGGTAATACCGAATAAACCCTGTCAATAATATCATGTTGAATAATTAATAATTAGCTTAAATTAGCGCCAGCACAATTATTTCATTCATTTAATGTTATCTTCAAAAAATATTAGTAACGCCAGGCAGGCGCGCGTGTTTTCAGCTTATCTACATTGGGCAGATTAAAAAGGCTCTATTGATATCACTGATATCATATTCATAAACTCGACCAATAGCAGAATAGCCACGCTAAGTCAAACTAATAATATTTTTACTCTGGCTAAAATTATGTGGTTAACTTTAAAACTCTTTAATATAATCCGAATAATAAGACATTATTTATTTAATTATCCATTAAAAGGGGTTGATCCGACAATTATTTAACTGGACGTAAAAATTCATAAATATTATGCAATTCGATGTCCGGCCAGTCAGTCAGATATTCTGCTGAGTAAAGACGTGTCGCTCCAGAACGATTAGAATAGGGACGCAATCTATTTTTCCTAAGAATAGTTAAATATCTTCTACACCGATGAAGCAGTCAGTTGTTTCCTGACTCAATATTGCTAATCAAATGTCACTAGTGCAGATATTGTTCTATATAGGTTAGATATATTTCGGGAAACTAGGGGCCCAAAGGGAAAAAAAACCTCAAGTCGGAAAAATCAAAATTTAATGATTAAAAAAACTGAAGGCTAACTCGCGATATTTCGTTGTGTCAATATGACGCACAGAGTAACATCTGGGCAGACACTTCTGCTTGCTTGACAATGAATGAACTCGATAAAGTCTGTCTCGCAAGCTCTTATATGTCGACTGTGGGGCTCCAGTTCCAGCCAACTTCATTTACGTCCCTGTTTTTCCGACTAAAGGTATTTCCCATGTACTGAATACCTACCAGGTTATCATACTTTAGCAATACTTTGTCTATTTGACTAGTACTGGTTAGAATAGTAATCCCTTAACATGTTAAGTCCTTTAATCAATATTTAACCAAGGATCTACAGGTTATTTCTCCATTTGAAACAGTCTACTGAAACATCGTTTTTGCATTGCTTCGTGCAGTAATTGATTACTGCACGCTAGTGTTCACTACACCTTTATAATGAAATCCCTAACTTGGGAATTGTCTGCAGGAGGATTTATGTGAAGAGCGTAAATGTCTGCGGCATTGCTCACCTGGCCACTCTACGGACGTTCGCAGTGGGTAAACTTATTACCTTAAATAATTCCCCACAGCTTAACTCCTCTGGCACTTAGTAGAGTTAGTGATTCAGCTTCCCCTTGAAGACTTTACACTTGTTCCGGTGAGGGAAGGTGACTATACAAAATGTGCGTCTACCTCCACTAGCACTTCATCCAGGTCATTCCACATCCTGACCACTTTAAAACTGAAGAAGTCCTTCATAACGTTTCTATGACTTACATTTGTTTCTAACTTTCAAATGTACCACTGTGTCCTCGTGCCCCAAATTTCGTAAAATATAACCCTGTGCACCCAGTGAAATCCTCTAAGTATTTAGAACAGTATAGTTTTTCTAGTGGTTCTTCTATTCTCTAATGACATAAGATTTAGTTTTCTTAGCATATCTTCATAGCTCTTACCCTTAGCTCTAGAGGTTGTCTCTTTGCATACGTCTTTACTTTTTAGTTTTATAACATTTCTGATTGGGTGAGGATTTCATGCATGTAATATATACCTCCTATAGGGTCCTGATATATGTCGTATATAAGGCTGTGAATAACTTTTGGATTCCTGAAAGCTTCTTTAAAACGAGCATTGTCTGTAGAGTTTACTCGGTTAATGTGATCCTCTTGTGATATGCTGTGCATTGTCTTACTGTCTTAACCCCTTGGTCTTTTTTCCTGAGTTAGATTTGCACCTTCAGTTCACGAGTCTATATTCAGTTTTCGTTATTCTTGGTCCTTCCCTAATTTTCATAACCTTGCATTTGCTACGGTTGACTTCAAGCAGCCATCTGTCTAACCAGTCTTGTGTGTATTTATGAACATAGTTTTGCAAATATATGTATGCGTGAGTGGTGTTGAACATGAGCGGGGAGGGTAGGGAAGAAGGCAGGATGGCAGAGCAGATTTCGGGCAGATTTCTAACTCTGCAGTTTCGAGCATAATTCATAAAATAAAAGAACCAGATGTGGAGTATGAACAATTTGATCAGTGAAAATTTCCTTTCAACCCACTGAAAAATTACGTATATCCATGAGAATTCCTTATCGTTATGTGTGAAACATACTCGAATATACGGTACTGTTGCTTCAAACACGCACTGTCAGCGTTTAAATACTGACTGTGACCGGTGGTTGGAAAATAACGGGTGACCCCAGCTCCGATAGCAAGAATTAATTCTGTCTATTACAATATAACCCAAAGGCAACTTCTACCTTCTGATCTATTTCTACGGTTCTCCCAAGTCCAGAAACGAGTCAGTATAAGGGTTAGACAGTATAAGTACTGTGGTACTGGAAGTGTTTTTTTTATAACTAAAAGCACTGAGTTTCTCTGGTATCACTGTGACACTGCACAAGAGGCCATGCAACGTGCAGTGTTGATCGAGGCATTAAATCTTATTTATTACTTAGTTAATGTGTCGGCGTTAAGTTTTTTTTCATTTGTAAAATTAATACATTATGTAAATTGCTTTAGGAATAATTCGTTCAGCTTTGAATTTAAGATTGCAACATGTTTCAGACACTGACGGCCAGTTATTGTGATTTAAGATTCTTGATAGCCATTGGCCACAAGTTACGGAGCCCAGCACCACAATAATGTCCTCGGCGTCTTGTTCAAGAAGTCAAGTTAACGGCACAACGTCAGCCAGTTATGTGTGATCGATATAAGACGAAAACTGATCGACTAGATGAACTGCTTCCTGTGTTTATGAAGAAGCAACTATTCTGGCATTAATACATAATACTGCACATAGAAGGAGGAGCTCCTCTCTATGTGCGGGTTGCTTGTGTATTGTTCCAGTCACGGTATTGTGTTGACTACGATGAATTAAATCGAATTCTGTAGGACATGGATAAAAACAATTTTTTATTCTGTTTTTAATGGGAGATTAATTAGCAACTAATGTCTATTCTTATATTTCGATAATTTTCACATACACTGGAATGTCTGCATGTTTGCCATTGTATTTCAATGTTTTCATTCCTTAGTACATCAATAAAATGTTTTATTTGACATTAGGAGGCTATGAGCAAAGGTGCTTTCCTTGCCTTCACATTTAAAATGTTTGCTCCACAATAAACACCCGAAAATAAATCTGTTGAAAAAATGAGTTGAATTTTATTTGTATCCTTTGGTAGTTTTTATAGTGGCCTGTCAGACTGCTGTCACCTAAGATGATCCTGTACCTAACATACATTGGTTAGGTTTTCATTGCTACTTTCTCCTATTTAAGATGTTTGTTCTAACGTAAAAATTCTGGAAATTTTGAATTTACATACCAGTCATCCCCTAAAACATTCGATAATGTATATCTATGCAAGACATTATACATATGTACGCATGAATACACGCTATATTTATATGTATAAGTGTGTTGCACCTGGCAATACTTGCCGCGGGAATTCACATAGAAATGTATATGTTAAAGAAGAGGGGGGGCCAGGAGCTGTGAATCGACCCATGCAACCACAACTGGGTGAGTACATAATTATACACTTATGAACGGATCATAAGACCATAGCTTTAACAAATAATTAATTCTGCTTAATATCCAAAATTTGTTTAACATTTTAGAGAAAATTTATTATCTTCATACACTAAAAGAAATTCCCAAAAAAAATTACATGGCTCAGTTATGAAATATTAAAATATCTTTTAAATTTTTTCAGGTTGAAAGTTACGTCAATAAGAGGAAGTATAAACTCCCAAAATTGCATAAAGGCCCGCAAGGGCCAATTTTAGTTTTTTGGCATGTAACCCATTTATACCTTTTACATGTTACCAACCCTTTATCATTGTACCATGTCTAAATAAACTATTATTATTATTATTATTATTATTATTATTATTAGAACATTAGAGCACGAAGCCCACTACAAATTAAAATTTTTTAGTCAAGCATTTGAAAGTTTGAAGCCTACTAAAAATACAATTTCAAAATTTATCATACAAAATCAGTCTATTTAAAATTTTAAACCATCTGAATATTTAGAAAATTTGAAACCCACAACTTAAAGAGACCGACCCATCCAAAATGCCGCATGTTTAAAAGACATCCACAAGAAGAATTCTTCAGTTAATACACAAAATAAAACGATTCCACGTGTTTTTAATGTTAAAGAAATTAAGCCCAAACAATACGAATTTTGTTCTAAAAAAACACCATTTCTAAAAGTCTGAAGCTGACCTTTTCTTTTTCAGTTACCACAGAGAACCCAAATTTTTAACTATATGTATTTTAAAAAAAATTTGCCTCTTCTCTGGTAAATCTAAAAATTATATCCTTCTTATAAGATACACTATTTAAACAAAGGTTTTTTCACTGAAGTCATATGAGTTTCACGAATAAAGCCCCCACTTTAAACATGCAGCGAAGCACACTTAAAACCTGGGTAACTATCTTCTGATTAGGGTTTCATTTAAAGGGTGTATTTTAAGGACTTGAAATCACTTTCAAGTTATTAACTTATAACCCCAACAATAAGAGACTTGATGGTCACCTTCGCATGAAATAGTTACAGTTCTTCAAGATGAGAACTTGAAGGCAGTCTACTGGTTTCTAATTTTTGATATTCATGCACATTATTTTAAATATTTATTGTTGTTTGTGTTTTTGTGTATATGTATAGTGCGTATGTATTCTTTTACTCAATATTTGGTTTTTATGATCAATCTCAGTCCTAACCCTGACCCTTTCTTACCTCTTCCCGATCTTTCCTCCTACCTCATGACCTGTCGGGCCCCTTTTTAAACTTTTTTTTAGTATACGTCAAGACCGTCTAGGACAACCCACAGCCGACCCCCTTATTGAAAAAACAACAAAAACCCCCGTGATTCATCTACGTCCCCCTGTTTGCCGAGAGCAATCAGTCCCTATTAACCCGAAGGTGCCCAACATTTTTTTGTCGTTTCATATTCTGCTGGTTCTTCTTTTTTTTAACGTTTCAGTTTCAGTTCCTTTATTTTCCTCATGCTCATTCCCTTACATCTGTGATTGTTCCTAACCAACCCCAAAAGAGCCGTGAATGATTTTATTGGTTTAGATTCCAAAAAACAACTCTTAGATTTGCTTAAAAATATTCTTTTTTTAGAGGTTATTCCCAATCAAAAAAAGAATATTTTAGTTAATAATAGAAATCTGTATCCCACCAAAAAAGGGATTACACAGCTCAATAACGAGACAAATCGTTTATTAAATTCAAATGTTTTTTTTTAGAAATTAAAAGGGAATAAAATTTTTTCAAACTTGTTTACTGTGTTGAAATATTGGTAAAACACCTACACACCCTAAAGGTTTATAATTTTTCCTTCTAAAACACAAACGGGAAAAGGGTTTTAAAGGATCGGAAGAGGCATTCGGGTTTTTCGAATTGAACTCATAACTTTTAATAAAATTGATAAACTGCGATTATACAACCAATAACAAGATAAAAAATACAAGATACAGAAAGTCTGAAGCAGATCAGGTTGGAAAGAACCCAACAATTTCATTTTTTAAAATTTTAGAAATTGAAAATTTTCATCTACAACCCACCTTCAAAACATCAGCCATTAAGGACTGAAGGAAGATTATAAATTGCAAAAATTGGGTATGTTTATTGATGAAGGTTTGCCTATATAGTTTACCTTCAGTCAAACACAAAGGGGAACAGTAGTAATGAAATAAAGATAATGTAATAAGTCCATCAACTCTGGAGAAAAAGTATTTGAGGTGACAAAAAGGCATGTCCCAGTGAACTGGACCGTAGCTAGCAAGGAGCTGTCCCAGTGAACTGACCGCAGCTAGCAAGGAGCTGTCCCAGTGAACTGGACCGCAGCTAGCAAGGAGCTGTCCCAGTGAACTGGACCGCAGCTGCAAGGAGCTGTCCCAGTGAACTGGACCGTAGCTAGCAAGGAGCTGTCCTAGTGAACTGGACCGTAGCTAGCAAGGAGCGTCCCAGTGAACTGAACCGTAGCTAGCAAGGAGCTGTCCAAGTGAACTGGACCGTAGCTAGCAAGAAACTGTCCCAGTGAACTGGACCGTAGCTAGCAAGGAGCTGTCCAAGTGAACTGGACCGTAGCTAGCAAGGAACTGTCCCAGTGAACTGGACCGTAGCTAGCAAGGAGCTGTCCAAGTGAACTGGACCGTAGCAAGCAACGACCTGTCCCAGTGAACTGGACCGTAGCTAACAAGGAGCTGCCCCAGTGAACTGGACCGTACCTACAAGGAGCTGTCCCAGTGAACTGGACCGTAGCTAGCAGGAGCTATTCCAGTGAACTGGACCATAGATAACAGAGCTGTCCCAGTGAACTGGACCGTAGCAGCAAGGAGCTATTCCAGTGAACTGGACCATAGATAGAAGGAGCTATTCCAGTGAACTGGACCGTAGCTAGCAAGAAGCTATCCCAGTGAACTGGACCGTACCTAGCAAGGAGCAGCGGTGTCAGGGTAAGTGTTGTTGTTTGAGCTCTACCGTCCAGCTGTATCCGAGACGGTTGAGCTAAAGCTTCGGACCCGGCACTAACGTTCACTCAACCGAATTGTTCCCATCCTATCATTTACATATATAAACTGTGATCAAGATGGTGATATTTATCACGTTTTCCACTATTGTCACTTTTCACTATTGTCACTTTTCACTATTGTCACTTTTCACTCTTGTGGCCAGTATGACACTAAGTTTCTCTTCACTCTCTAACTTACAGACACACTCTTGAATTACACTCATTCTCTTAACTTGCAGGAATACTTTTGAACTTATACTCTCTGACTTACACCCATACTCTTGAACTTACACCCATACTCATGAACTTACACCCATACTTTTGAACTTACACTTATATTATCTCTAACTTACACCCATACAACTGAACATTCACTTATTCTCCTAAATTTTACTTATACTCTTGAACTTACACTCACTTTGAATAACTTACACCCATACTCTTGAACATTCACTCATTTTCTCTAACTTTTACTCATACTTTTGAACTTATACTCATTCTCTCTGACTTAAATTAATGCTATCTAAAAATAGCACGTTTGAACAAACACCAATATTAATACACACTCTACAGCTTACACTAACTCTCTGCTACACACTTTTTCAATCGTATACACACTCTCTAACCGACAATCTCTAACTCAGATTCTCTCGTATATCATCCACTTCATTTACTAAGTGTTCTAGTAATTACGAAAGTTTTACAGTCTGACATGATTACGGAATTGGGTCGTATGTCTGTGATTCCTCTGGGTCTCTTCACTCACGTTCTTTCTTAATTATATTCTGTAATGTACAACGTTCAGGTCCTCTCAAATCATTTCGACACACCCATTTCTCTAGTGTCCCCCCCATCTCTCTCTCTCTCCTCTCTCTCTCTCTCCCTCTCTCTTACACTGGGGTTGACAAGGTTTCGATTAAAGTTCCTAACTTTATTTACAAACTGAGAGCTGTTACCCACGTCAGCTCATTTCAAAGCCTTTTTACTGTTAAGAGATACATGGATAAGAAACAGGATGATGTTGCAGTCATCTGTGGATCAGCAATTTAATTGTGTCAACTGACTTTGTTAAGAGGCATCTTAGGAATAATGATCTCAGGTAAAGTAATGTTCTGGTGAAAGGTACATTAGAGTGTAGTTGCTTTTTGCTGCCATTCTAGATTTTACCACCGAAGTGGCTTGTTTATTGTGCACCCTTATCCATCGTGTGGAGGGTAGCGCAAGAGCATATGGATACACAAAACGAATAGGAACTAGGCCCAAAAAGGGTTAACAGGAGAACATCTGGATTTATATCGACAGTTCACCTATCTGTTACAAACAAATTTAGGAAATTTTCTGAATATATCTGGTATCTTACTTTCATTAATAAGATATCCTGTCTATCATTATTATAAGATATCCCATATCTCTATATTCCTCAATAAGTGGACAATTAAGCACAGTGTGTTCAAGTTAGTGCCCATAGGGCTGTGTGTCTTCCAAACTGCCAGAAGTACTTGTAAGCAAGCTTAAACCTGGCTACTGCAACATACTAGTGGGTCATAGATCTACTCAAGCGTCTAATTGCATTCCTATAACATTGTTTCATTATTTACTTCTCTCCTAATATTATTCCTAATGCTTGATACAGATACTTCAAAATTACATTCTACATTATCTTTTAGGGTACATTTCTTGACTAACACATCAGCTTTATGATGAAGGGATAATCCAGTGGAATTTTTAGTATCTGTATCTGTCTCAATGAATATGTTAAGGCATTATAGAGTCAAGAGCCTTCAGTAATGATATGGAATCAGCAATGATTATAGTCAAGCTCAGTTTCATTAGAAAGCAAACAGTTCAGTTTGCAGTGTAGATGCCCAGTTGTGTATAAGCTAATTTCTTGCTGTCCTCAAAGTGGAGCTAAGTGCGGAACCTGACAATATTGGCCTTTACATAACAGTAAGACCACCCCGCATCCCTCCTGTGTTGAACGCTCTGCTGACATGACAGATGTGTCCGCTGGGTCAGAAGTCGCAGATGAGACGGGGGACAGGAAATCCAAAAAAGTGCAGCTTACTCAAGGTGTGAGCATAGTTGAGCCTCTGCTGTCAAACAGATGCGAGACACGTCTAAGTGCTGTTAGCTTCCTGGCTGAACTCTTTGCAAGATTTACAAGATGGTTCTTAACAGTCAACTTGGAGTCAAATTTCACCCCAAGAATATCAACTTCATCCCCGGGTACAAACTCCCATTCAGTCTTACAGCCACTCCAGCATCATGCCTAGACACCATCATTTGGTGCCATCCGCAAATTTTCCTATATTGGAAGTTAGCTCTTCCTACAGGTCACTGATGCACTTTGTACTTTAAACTGCTAAATGATTCCATAACTGGACACAATGGAATGAAACTGCGAAGCAGAAGAAGGAACAAGAACATATGCAAAGGAGTTTTTGCAATCAGAATTACAGCAGAAATGAATAAACTCTCAGCTAATGTTGTAAGCACAAAGACACCACAATCATTCAAGAACCATCTGGACAATCACTTTGGAAGTATAGGATTCAACTAGACACACCATATCCAGCGAGTAAAGATGTCTGACCACATGTTCATTATACCTTTATTATACAAGACAACAGGTTCAACCCATATTAACTTACAACTCGGATAACAGAAAATAGGTTACAGTGACCAGAAAGGTGAGAGAGGACAGGAGAGATGTTGCCATGAACACTCAATGCGGAGAAATTTCTCCAGTAAAAGGGGATTCTCAGCCCCCAGCCCTCCTTTCCCCCCGCCCTC
>WNWK01047528.1:0-13892 GCA_009830355.1 Cherax destructor | reverse complement strand
GGGTTTAGATTTTTTTTTTTTTTTTTTCCTCCCCCAAACCCCTGCTGGTTTCTTATAAGCCGGAAGAAAACAGACTTGTTTAAATCTTCAAAAATCAAACTCACACTGTTTATCTTTTTTTCAGCGGACAAATTACGTATTTCCCCAGGATTGCCCCCTTTTGATTTCATTTTTTTTTTATATCAATGTAATCACTAGTTTTGGTCAGGATTAACAGTTAAAATTTTCCCCGGACTTGCGTGGAAGGACCTGCGCCGCCAACGATTTAAAACAAAACCTGTAAATCATTGATGTCCGGGGCCTTAACCATGTAATGACTTGTAGTAAAAAAGATATTTTATTATTTTTCCCCTCATGAATCAACCCAAACCCCTCGGGGGAAAGCAAAGTTAAAAAGGGGGGGAAAAGGGGAGGATTCGGAAACAAAATCATTACATAGATTATCAAAAACATATGGGAAAACCCCTAGGTTAGCAAAAAGCAAAGGAAAAGTATTTTTTTTTCCGTGGTTTAGCTAGTTTGAATTTTGGGACTTTCAGTTTCCATGCCTTTTGTCACCCTTTTCCCAAGAAATTTTCCTCTCTGGGCCACCAACTTTTTTTTTACAAGGTCGTTCCTGAACATTACCGGGTGACAGCACCATTTTTATTCTTTTTTTTTTCCTATGTTATAGAATGCTTCGGTTTTTTGAAGGCCGTTTTGATGTTTTGTTTTTTTAATCCCGGGGGGATTTTTTAATTGTTCTCATTTGGGAACCCCAAAAAAACTTCCCCCTGGTTTAATATCTCAGTGGATGATTCCAATTTTCCAAAAGATGTATGGGACCTTTTTCCCAAAGTTGAAAAAGGTTTCATAATCCATGCAGAAGCCTGTTCTGCTGGTTCAACAAAAGTTTCTAATGCTTTTTTTGGTTTTTATCGGATATTCTACAAAACCCCTTTTTTAAAATGTAGATCTATCTATTGGATGGTTAAATTGGGTATTTTTTTAAAAATTTAAAACCCCTTCCCGAGCAAATTTTGGGGGTTTGATAATTGGCCAAACCCCGTCAGTTTATGAATCGTCAGGGGGTCCTTTTTTTTTAACTAACCTATTGATGATTCCCTGCCCCCGCCGCTTTGGGGGACGTTTGCTCTGCCCCTGGTGGCAACTTATCAAACCCCCTTTTGGTTTTACAAGATGGGGAAAGACGGGGTGTCGTCGTTTGACGTTGCAAGGAGCTGTCCCCCCCGAAACAGGAAATCCCCCCCTTCTGAGAGACATTTAACCAATAAAATTTTTTTGGGGGGTTTCTTTGAATGGCTGAATATTTGTTAAATCATCCCCCCGGAGCTTAACTGTTTAAACAAATCCAGGAAAAGTTTTTAAGGTCCCAGGCTAGAGGGGTTCATGATTTTCAGCATGTTATTTTTGGGGTAAAATTTTTTTTTGGGGGGTAAGGGTTTTAAAGGTCTTAGCCCAAGGGCCAAAATTCCCAAGGGGGGCGGGACCCAGGGTAATTATGGGGATGCCAAGGGAAATTTTTCTCTAAAATAACCTGAGATGACAAATACCATCTATTTATCATAGAAGATTTCTGGCCGGGAATGTAAAACCCCGGGCAGCAGGGACATGTCGATCGGGGAACGGCAGTGGGTTTTGGCCGTGGGGGGGCCCCCCTTTTCAATGGGAGACCCCAAAAAAAGGCGATTTAACTGGGGTTTGGACATGGAGACACCGGCAGAGGAGGTGCTTAGTGGAGGGCAAAAAAGGAGGACATTTAGGAGGCTGACTTGGGGTTCTTTAGTTGAAAAAAAGGGATGTGGATGAGGATACATCCCAAGGTTATTTGGAGCTGCAGGGGGGAGATTTTTAGGCATCCCACTGGGTTTGGGAAATGTTTGGGTACCCCACGAGTCAGAGGGTCGACAACTGGGGGTTGGGAGGGGCCTGAGGAGGGGGTGGGGGCAGAGGTCCACTGTGTCCATCACCCATCGACGGGGCAGAAGGAGGTGCACGCCATCTGGGGATGGGGATTTGGAGTTTTGGGTGCCCATAAGATCCCTGATGATATCATCACCCTGGCCCCGGGGGTTCAAAAAGGGTTTGGGTGGAGGGGGGGTGCCAAGGAAGGGTTGAGGGGGACAGGGGGGGAAGGGGGGGGGGGGGTCGGGGGAAAAAGAATACAACAGGGGATCGATTCCATGAGGCAGAAAGGAAACCCCCGCTACAGAATTGGGTTTTTAAAAGAAAGAAAGGGCCCCGGGGGGGGGTCAAGGGGGTGGGAAGGGACACTGAGCGTATGAATGTTGATGATTATACCCAGGAACGAATTTCCGGTGGTAGGACTTGATTAAATGGGGAAAAATTTATACAATTCTGAGCATTTAAGGGGGGGGTTTACGTAGGTTAGAAAGCCCCTTCACTTTGGGAAAAAAGGGGGGGGGGCAGGATAGCAGGGGGGATGGGGGGGGGTGACATTCAGGTGGTTTATGGGTTTTAAGCCGGTGAGTAATAACCAGCGGTGAAAGAGGATTTTGTTAGGGGGGCTTTTTTTGGGTTTGAGGTCTTCCCTTCATAACCATAATTGGAGTGAATTGTGTGATTGGGGGGTAGGGATGTTGAGCCGGGAAAAGGGTGTATGTTGGGATTTTTGAAAATTTTGGGGGTAGGGGGGGAGGATGTGATAGGGGGTGGTGGAGGGGAAAGTGGAGCATATTTTTGTCAAATTTTTTCTGGTTTTGGGAGTCTCTACCATGGGGGTTTTTGGAAATCTTGGGTTGGGGCGGTCGGGTTTGGGCGGTCGGGTTTGGGGGAAAATAATAAGGGGTTGGGCTTAGATCATAGGGAGGTTTTTGTGGATTGGTGGGTAAGGTTGGGGGGGTAGTGGAATTGTTAATGTTGTGCAGTGGTGGGGGGGTAAGAAGGTGGCTAAAAAGGTTTTACAGTAGGCTGGGTAGGGAGGAGGGGGGTTAAAAGTCGTGAGCTTTTTAAATATTTTACGGGAAATTTTTTAAAGGGGGGGGGAGGTATCCCGGGTGGGGACATACAGGTTCAATTGCGGGATTTACAAAAATGGGTTTTTTTAATAGGTTAAAAGGGTTATGGGGGCGGGGGACACCTTTTGGGGTGATAAGCCCTCAAAAATGGTTTTTGGCCTTTAAAAAGAAGGAGAAAAGGGATTTGATTGGCATTGACTTGGATGAGGATTTGGAGGGGAAAGGCATGGTCAAAAAATAAATTTGGGGAAACCCCATGAGTTTTATGCAAAAAAAATGGTTTAAACAAAAATTACAGGAGGGGTGTGGGGGGGGAGCATGAAAATTGGGGGGAGGGCATAGGAAGGGGGTTAGAAATTTTAGCAAAGAAAATTTTTGGGGGGGCATTACGGAAAATTTTGGGGCGGCGGGGAAAACATTTGGGAAAGGCCCCGGGGGATTGAGGGAAACCCCGGGGGGATTTTTTGGATTATTGGGAAGTTTTGCGGAAAGGGTTTTATTTTTTTTTCCCCAATGGTAAAAAAATGTCAGGTTAAAAGGAGCGGGAAAAACATAGGGGGGGTTGTTGTCTTATTCCCCAAAGGGAAAGGATAGTCATATTTGGGGAAGGGGTTGGGAAACCATTTTTTCCTTTTTTTTTGTTTAAAAAATTTCCGGTTCAAATTATAAAAAAAGTTTTGGGCAACATCTTAGAAAGGGGGGCAAACAGGGTTACGGGGAAAAAGTTTTAGTGGGGGACATCAAAATAAGGGGGTTTTGGGAAAGGGGAAGGGGGGGAAAAGGTGTAAAAGGGCTGGATTGGGAAACTGCATATGACAGCATAGACGGGGGGAATGTTGGGAGATCTTGTAAGACGGGGGGTTTTTGAAAAACTGGAGGGGGTGGGCATGCGATTCTCGGGCCCCGTTAGGGTGCAGGGGAATGGGAAGGTGGGGTCTGAGGTAGGAGGGGGGGGGGCCCCGGGCCCGGATGTCCCTTGTTGCAGTTCCCTTTTTCATGTTTAAAATCCTTTTATGGGAGGGGGGGGGGGTGTTGGGGGGGATGGGTGAGGGGGGTTTTTGCCCCGGGGGTTGTCAGTTTTGGATGACACCAAATTTTAGGGGGGTTTTGGAAAAGGGTTTGGGGAAAGAAAAACGATAATTGAAAAATTTTTGGGGCTGCGACGGGGATGAAAAAATAGAGTGAAATCGAAGTTGTTGGAGGGGGGAAGTATAAGGGGCCCGCCCCCCCGGATGAGTAATGGTTGAAAATTTTAAAAATTTTGGGGGTGTTCTTTTAGCTGGGGAGGGAAAAAGAAATGAATTCTTTTTTGGGGAGGGGGCATTGAACAGGATGATGGAGGGGGGGGGGGAAGTCCCCCTTTTTTTTGGGGGCACTTTTAAAATTTTTGGGGAAAAGGATAACCCTGAGTTTTAAAAAACCCTTCGAAGGGGAGGGCTCGCCCCTGCCTGAACACTGTTCCCCAGCTTTTTTTGGGTTATCCTGATTTTGCCCCCAGCTGAGGGGAAATTTTGCCCAGCCCCATCCCTTCAAGGGGCGGTGATAAGCTTGCTTGTTCCCCCTCCCCCCACCCCCCCTCCTACCCCCCCTTTCCCCCGGGGCTTTTTTCACTTTTCCCCTTTTTCACTGCTACCCTTTTTACTTTCCTATTTTTCTTTTTTCCCCAACCCCCCCCTTTTTGGGGAGAACACAAGACTTTTTTCCCCCGGGAGCCCGGGGTTTTTTTTAAAAAAAGGCCCATCTTTTTTGGGGCCCCCCTTTACTGCTGGGGGGTTTCCGGGGGTGGTTTTCCCCCCCTCCGGGGGGGTAGGCTGTCCCCCTTTCCCCGAGGGTAGGTTTTCCCCCCTCAGGGTGGCTATCGTTAGGGGCGCCTTTTAAATTTTTAGCTGACTTAGGATGTCTAGGTCTCACTGCGGAAATTTTTTCTTTTTTTTTTGTTAGGCGATGTGCCTTCCCGGGGATCATGACACGCAAGAAGGATAGGGTTCCCCCGAAATTTAATGGGGGAAAATTTTAAAAAAGCATTTGCCCCCTTCCCCCGGTTGCCCCGGTTTATTTTTTTAAAACCCGCTCTGGTGCAGTTCTCCCCCCTTTAAAATTCCAAAATTTCTTAAACCTGATTTCTTAGAAATTACAGACTTTTGGGGGTTATCCCCTTTTTTCCTGAGAGTTTCAGGCCCCAAAAGGGCTGTTTTTTAAAAGGGTAAGTATTTTTTTCGGGGCTGCTCTTCTGGGAAAATTTTTGCAAAATTAAATCCCTTTAAAAAAATTACAGTGCTTAAGGCATACAAATTTTCCCCTTCCCCGCAACCCCTTTTTTTGATCCTGAAACCCCCCGGGGTGAACCAAATTTTTTTGTGTCTTTTGGATTTAAATACTCTGGTACCAGAGCCCTGATCAAATATCTCGGGGGAGAACCATGTTAGAAGGGGTTTTTAAAAGCTATGAGTTTGGCCCCCCTTCAAATAAATGTGAAACAAACACCTGTTTATAAAACTCGGGGTTTTTTAAAGTTTGGTGAAAAACTAACCCGCGTCCCCGGGGGAAACATATTTTTTTTCCCCAAACTGTCCTGCGGGGAAATATCCAAAATTCAAAAATTTTAAAAACCCCAAAAGAAACAAAAACTTCTGCAAAGCCCACTACTCAAAAAACCCCCAAAACAATGTCAAAACATTTTCCCAAAAACCCCCGGGGAAGGGGGCCTCCTCCAGCCACCTCCCCCATTCCCCTTTGTTTGGACTACTTCCCAAAGCCCCCCTTTTTTTTCCCAAAAGTCTCAATTTCCCAAAAAGTCAAACCACACCTAAACCCCCGGATCCTCTGAGGCAGGGGGTCCTTTCTTTCATGCGGCCGGGAGATTGCTGGAAACAATGTTAAACTCTTTCCCCTCCATTTCCCCTGACTTGTTGGGGGGAAAAAAGGGTTTCCCCTCCCATACGTATTCCACATAATGTACAGTTTTTTTGGATAAACCCCCCTCAAGAAAAGGACGTATGTGCCCACCACAACTCCCCCCATGAGCAACCTTCCTTCACCCTTTTACTAATGTTATTGAAAAAAACCTTTTTAAAACCCGGGTTTTAAAATTAATTAACTACCAATAACCCCGGCACCAGACATTGGTCTCAAAATACCGCTTTGGGGAACCGGACCCTGTTAAAAAAATGCCCCCCACGAATAATTCTATGGTTGGGGACGAACTCTTTTTTGGAGCAAAATTCCCCCCGGGGGGAGAATCTTTAAAAAAGAATGGTTTTAAACCCCCTTTTAAAGAAGACTCAAATGATTTTTGATGTCTCCAATTGCAGTGAAGACTAATTATTAGCCCCAAAAACTATAAAACTTTTCTTTTGATGAACGTGGAAAAGTAGGGGGGGGAAAGACGAAGCACTCGTAGTACTGGAACCATATCTAAACCTCTAACAAATGGAACAAAAAAAGGGGGAATTAAAATTTTACAAGTTAAAAAAAAATTTTTTTAACAAGGGTTCCCCCTTTGGGGTTTTTAAAAACCCCCTGTTCATCCTCCTTAATGGAAAAAAGGGGAAGACCAACATATTAATTGTGGGGATTATCTGAAAAACAGAGGGCCCTTCAGTGGAGGGGGCCCTCCGGAAATAGGGCATGTTTTTAAACCCTTCTTTTGGGGTGAGGACAACTTCTTGTGGAATTTTTCCTTTTTTTTGGCCATTTTAAAATTTTTTTTTTCCTTTTTCCCCCTGGGGCCCCCTATGGGGGCCTTCCCTTTTTCATGGGGTTTCTTAGTAGAAATTTCCCCCTCTCCAGGGTGATTTTAACCCCCTCACCCCCCCCCCAATTTGAAGTCGGAAATCAACAAAAGGGGATTGGGAAACCCCGTTATTTAATATCATGTCAGCACGACCCCCTCCTTTCAAGGCCCTTTTTTTAAAATTTTGGAAAACCCAAAAAGGACACCTGACAAAAGTCTTGACCAATAGAGTTTGGGGCCTCTACCACTGCGATGTTTCCGATCCCACCCCCGTTATCATCACTCTGGGGCAACCTTTTTAAAATTCCCCACTCCCCAAAAAATTAACCCCCTCGGGGGTTTGCCCCATTCAGAGAATACCTGGGCCATGATGATACCATCTCCTTGGTGGAAAATTTCGATAAAAGGGGCGGGATTTAATTTTATGATCGAATACTAGGGCCACATGCAACTTGTCAAACAACAACATAAAAAAAAACCAGCAATATAAAAAACCACTTCCGGGGGAAAAAACCATGGGAATTTTTTAAACTGAATGTAACAGGTTTTCCCACAAGTCAGCCAACGCGGGCTGAACCATAGTTTTGGAAGAATAATTTTTTTTTTCCAGCATAAGAACGAATTATGGAAACATTTTGTCCAAAACCCCAAACCAGGGGTAAAAACCAACCGGAAAAGTTTTGAAAGATTGGGGAGCTTTGGGGGTAAACATAATTTTTAACTACCTTTTTAAACATTTTTTTTGACGAAGATGATGAAGAAATAAAATAAAATTAGAAGACCCCAGACCAAAAATTTAAATTTTATGGGGTGGGGGGAGAAAAAAATTTCACCCACAATACAGTAGAAGGTTCAAAAATCCACTATCAAGAGGTCAATACATGGAGAGATGACAAACCACATGATTTTCCCAAAACCCTCCCCCGTTGAAAATTTTTTTCTTGAAGGGATCATCCTCTCACTAGACCCAATTTTCCCCAGAGAAATGAGTCAAGTTATAGGTAAAATGAGGAAAAAAGAAAAGGGTTTATCGGAATAACTGTCAAGCAAGTAAAAAATCCCAAAAAATTTAAAAAAAACCCAAAAATCTTTAGCCATTTTGGCCACGGGGCTTTTCCCCAATTCTTTTAAAAAGGAAAAATGATTTTTTTTCCCAAAAAACCAAAAAAGATGTCCAAAAACCTGAAATTTTAGACCTATTTCGTTATTAGGGTCACGGGTAAAATTTTAAAAGGGTTTTAAAAGGCAAAATTAAACAGGGGAAAAATCCCCTTTTAAAAAATTTTTTGGTTTTGTACTAAAAAGGGAAAAATTTCCAAAGGGCCCCCAAAAAATTTTCCCAAAGGGGAAAAGTTGGGGACCCCTGTACCCAGAGGGCCCCCTTTTGCCCCTCAAAAAAGGCCCAACATTTTGCACTAAGGGACCCAACATTTGCATTTCTAGAGGACCCCAAAATTTTTAAATTTAGGGGGCCCCAAAAATTTTACTCCCAAAGAGGGACCCAACATGTGCCTCCAAGGGGCCCAACTTTTCACTCCCCAGAGGGCCCCAACATTTTAATCATGGGGGCCCCAAATATAAAATAGTTTAGATGTTTTGCCAGTTTTGCGGAAAAAAAGGAATCTTGCCCTTTTTCCCCACCAGAGATGCCCCAAAAAATTTTTACAGTTTAAAGGGCAGTGGCCTCTTTAAAAAATGATTGCCCCCTTCCTGAACACAACGGGGCCTTTCTTTTTTTTAAACTTCCCCAATAAAAAAATTTTTTTTTGTGGAAGACAGCTGAACCGTTTTTTCCCGAAAGCGGTGAAAATTTGGGGCCCGTGTCTTGGGCCCAAATTTTAAATTTATTTTAAATTTTTTCCCCCAACCCCAGGAAATTCCCAATTTACCCAATTGTGATGATGTTTAGGGTTTTTGTCCCTCCCGGGCGAAAAAAAAAAGGGGGGCCTGAAAAAATGAATACGAACTGAAAAAAGGGAATTTAAAAAGGAAAAATGGCGTTTAAAAAAACCGGGGGGAAAATTCTTTCGGGGACAATTCTTTTTTTTCCCCCCCCAAGAAGATAAAGGGGATTCCATCAGAAATATACCTATACCCCCTTCATTCCTAATAAGATACCGGGGTTTGAGATAGACGGGGGACCTTTTTTCTTTATGTATGCAAAAGATAAATTTAAAAAGCTCGACTTGCCCTCTATTCAGATTTCAAACAAAAAAAAAAAAACACCTGTATAAGATTTTTAAGACCCTTTTTTGAATAAACCCCTTTTTCCTTTTTATTTTTAACAAAAAACAAACAGCCCCTTAACTCCAAAAAGTTTAAACAAAAACCCCGTTTTTTACAGGCACAAAAAGGGAAAGATAGAAATTCCCCAAGGCCCAAAATTAAAGTTCAAAGAATTTTTTCAATGAATGTTCGGCGATAATTTTGGGAAAAAAAAAAGTTCCTGCCCCGGTTTTATCTCCCAGACCCCAAAAAAAAACATCCCCCCTTTTTGTCAATACCCGATTCGTTTTAAGCGGGGCCCATGAAAACAAAGGGGGGGCCTCCAGCAAATAGAAATAAAGGATGATTTTCCCCCTCTTGAGGACCTTAGATGATCCCCATGATTTAAAGAAAACCCTTTTATGGGATTGATATCACCCCCGGTTTTGGGGGGTGTCTGTTTTACCTCCGGGGCCCCCAATTTGCAGCCAATAATACAAGTTGGGGACCACCTTGCAAAACCGCCCCCCACCAGCTAAATGATTTATAAAAACATGGCCCAAACCCCCCTTTTTAAATTTTGTCCAGCTTAAAAAAAAAAAAAAAAAAAAAAAAAAAAAAATTGCACTTAGTATACCCCCTTTCCAATAAAGTCCAACTTTTAACTTTTTCCTGTGTGACATTTTGGGTTCTTTTCCCCCCTTTTATATTTACCCAAATACCACTAAAAAAAAATATTATACACCAAAAAAGGTTTTGGGCCCTTACCATCCTTCCCCAAAAACCCATTTTTTTCCCAATTTTAAATTTTCCTTCCCTTCCCCACAAAATTTAAAAAATCTGGTAAAAAAATGTTTTTTTGGGTATAGTAAATTATGGTTTGTGGATGTGGTATATCCGCTAAAATTAAAAGGGGATATACAGAGGGTTAAACAGAAGGGATTCCATTTTTTTTGGGGGTTTTGGGAGACACTGGTTAAAGGGGGGAAAGGGTTTAACGACAAGGGTCATTACTGGGGTATGGGGGGGTTTTTCCTTTTTAAAAAGGGGGTTAATGTGGCCCAAGGAGGCAAAAATTTTTGGGGAGGGGGCCCTTTTGGGGGAGGGTGGGAAAGGGGAATGAGGGGGAAAAAAAGGGGGCAGGGTAGGGAAAAATGGTTTGCGAGACGTTTTTTTTGCCCCTTCTTGTTGTAGTGGGGCCGGGGGGAAAGGAAGGGGGGTAAAGATAGGGGGGGAAGCTGTGAAGGGGGCTGGGGAAAGGGAGGGGGCAAACCCCCTTTTATGATTTGGAAAGTTTGGTACTGGCTAAAAAATTGAAATTTTCCCTTCCCCGGGGAAAAGGGGGTTTCGGGTTTTTTAAGGCATCGATCAAGGGCCCCAAAACCATGATGGGGTTGGTAGGGACCCAAAAAAAAGTTTAAAAGTTTGGGGAGCGCTTATCATTTGTCTTTTTTTGTGAGGGTTGGCGGGGGGGGGAAAGGGTTTTGGGGGGAAAATTAAAAGGGAAGGGGAAAGGGGGGGGCCCCAATTTATTTGGGTTTTTTTAAAAAGGGGAAAAAAAAAAAATCCCATGTAATTTTTTTTGGGGTTATATTTCGTTGGGGCAGAGGGAGGTCGGGGAGAAAATTTGTTTGGGCATTAGCAGCTAGGTTCTATAGGACAGTAGGGTAGGAATGAGTTTGTATGGTTGGGCATGGAACGGGTTTTTTCCAGAGGGGTATTGGCAATTAATGATGGGGGGGGGGGGGGTGCTAATTAGGGGGATCTTCAGGAAGGGGTGGGTTTTTGGAAGGATACGCAAAGGCAAAACTTTTCATGAGGGGTTTTTAGGGACGGGTAGTTGTAATAGTTGGGGTATGCTAGAGACTGCTTATCATTCTGTCTATTTTTGTGAGGATTTTAAAGGGTGGGGGAATGGTTTGGGAGAATTATGGAAGGGGGGGGTTTGGGTCATTTGGGGGAATTTCTTATTTTGGGGACGTTGGGGTGGATGTGAAAAGGGGATGTACATGGGCGTCAGTACTTGGCTTTGGGATTATATTTCTGTGTCATGGAGAATGAGGGAGGTCAGGGAGAAGGGGGGTTCGGGCATTAGCAGCTGGGGTTCTATAGGAAGTATGTAGGAATCGAGTTTTTAGGTTGGGCATGGAAACAGGTTTTTCCAGAGGGGTATTGGCAATTTTCATGGGGGGTGGGGGAAAAGGGGGTTTAAAAATTTTAAGGGGGGAAAATTTTAAAAGGGGGAATTTAGGGCGGGGAGGGGGGGGTTTTGGGGTTTTGGGGGTTTGGGGGTTTTTCCCTTTTATTTGATATGATGGGGGACTTTTCGACTCACGACACAGATGAGGGGGGGGGTTTTTTTTTTTTTTTTTCCGGGTTTTGAGTTAGGTAGGTGGCGGGGCTTATCTTTTGTGTGTTGGGGACAGGACAAACTTTTAGAACAGTGGTAGTAGATAGATGGAGTATCGAAATTATAATGCCATTTGTTTTGGGTCTGAAAAGAAAAAACAAAATTTTGTGTTTTGGGGGTGTTTCAAAATTCATGTACGCATGGTTAGGTTTAGAGGATCTTTATAAAAAAAAATTTTTTTGTTTTTTAGGGTTTTTTCCCAAAAGGAAAAAAATGTCATGTAGTGATGTTTATATCTTATAAAAAAAGGGGTTTTTTTTTGTATGATTAGGCTTGAATATTTTAAAAGGTTTTTTATGAGGCGAAGATGTTTTTTAAACTTAATTGTAAAAAAAATTTTTTTGGGAGTTTCGCCACCCCATTTCATTATTCTTTTTTTGGTTGTGGGGGTTTTTGAAGGGTTTCCAGGGTATGTAATGCAGATGTATAGAGTGTTCATTCATTACTGTGTTTAAAATTTTTTATATATTGACGTTGTGGGCACTCATATGAACTTTTATTTTATCAGTAATAATGTAATGATGTAAAAGGGTAGGCGGATAAATACAATATCTATGAAGTTATTTTTTTGGGGACTTTGGTCTCGAACAAAGAGTTTGTTTTAAATTTCAAAAAAAGGGGCCCCCATTTAAAACCAACTTTAGTTTTTGTTTTGGGGATTACCGATTGAAAAAATTAACATTTTACCCAAACACAACGTAAACCTATATTACACGATTGTTTGGGGGGAAAAATTTTTGAGCGAGTGGTCGCCTGCAGTGGGGTTTAAAACCCTTGAGTCAGTGGGGAGTCCTACTGCTATCCCCAGCCACCCCCACCCACCCACATCCCTCCCCCGACTTTTAATGACTGACTGATTTGACTGGGGAAAAAAATTGACTGAATGACTTACAGACTTGACTGAATGACTTACTGACTTGGCTGAATGATCACTGACTTTGGTTGGGAAAGACTCACTGACTTGACTGAATCACTTGACAATTTTCTGAATCACTTGACTGTCTTACTGAATCACTTTACATTACCAAAAACACACCGACTTCAATCACTTGACTGACTTAAATCATTTGATACTTACTGAATCATTTGACTGACTTACTGAATCACTTGATTGACTTACTGAATCATTGACCGGCTTACTGAATCACTTGACTGACTTACTGAATCACTTGACTGACTTACTGGGAAACACTTGACTGATGTACTGAAAAGACTTGACGACTTACTGAATCACTTGACTGACACACTGAATGACTTGACTGACCCAATGATAAATTTGACACTCTAGAAAAACCATTGATTTTAGTACCAAAACCCCCTACCATCCACCCCCAGGGGCCAAATAACTTCCACTTCTTTACAATCATCCACAAACATAACCCAAAATTTGGTAAGAAATTTTTTTTTATTGCTTTTAGTTTTAAACAGTAATATATCACGACAATGAACTACAATTAATATTCGCCTTTTTTTAAAAAATCAGTTGGTCTAAAAAAAAACTTGTTTGGCCGACCCCCGGGGAAAATAACTCTTTTTTTTCCCATAAGTTCTTCTAATTATCTAAAATTTTACCTAACACAATGTTTTCAGGACCGTAATAGTGCTAAATGAGGGTCTATTTTTATAATTTTTCTATGGAGGTTTTTGGGGGCACATTCAATACGTTGGGGTTTTATTCATATTATTGTTTGTAGGAATAGCATTAAAGGGTAAAAGAGATTGTTTTTTATATGGTTTTTTAATTTTAATCGTTAGTTGCCCTGTCCCCCAAAAAGGGGTTGTTTTTGGTGTATGTTTTATGTGTTATATTTTCAATTAAATGTGACTTAATACAATAAGGGTAGTTTAAGGGGGATGGGGTTTTGATTACCATTGTGGGGTTTTTTGGGGGTCCCTGTTTCATGAGGGCAATTTTTTTTTGGATTTGATTATTTGGTTAGGTTCCAATAAACAGTAGTTTAATAATGCTTCAAAATTGATGAAGGTTTTGTTTTTTTTTTTGAGTTTTCTTTAATTTGGCCCCCTTTTAAAGGGTACTTGATAATGTATATATGCCATTTTTGTAAATAAAAAAAACCCCTTGGGTGTTAAGGGCACCTAGAAACTCCCCCAACCTTTAATTTTATTGGCATTTTTTTTTAAAAACCAATTGGGTGGTGATTTGGGGCTAACCCCTTTAAAAAGGGGGACTGAAATAATATTTAACTGAGTAATATGTGTTCAGTTTGATAAAAAATATAACTTGGGGGTTGGAGAAACCACCTTCTGGGGGGGTGCTACTGATGACAACGGCCTGAGATGGTTCTTCCCATCACTGAATTTAATGTTTCACTTTTTTCCTAATTTTACCACACAATTTTTTTTTTTTATCACTGATTAATTGGGAAATAAAATGGGGGGAGAATTATATTTCGATCTCTGGGGAAAAAAAAAATATTACAGAAATAATAAAAAAAGGGAAAAAACAGTTTTTAAAATCCTCCGCTTTTTTTTTGTTAGTGTGACTTTTTAAATGGTCCAAAGACCGAAACTAAAGTAAGCTTCCCCTTTTTAAATGGGGTTATTT
>WNWK01047527.1:0-13893 GCA_009830355.1 Cherax destructor | reverse complement strand
TATTACACAGGATGGCCCAAAACCTCCACGGGTGGGGTTCGAACCCCCCTGTGGTATGGTTTGTTTGGCCGTGTCTTACGTTTTCATGAGTGATGCAGTCACATCTGATTCCTGATAAGTGAACATGGTATTATTTGATCATGCGATTATGCCTTATATCTACAAAAAAGTGTATAGCACGGGATTTTTATTATCCTAGGTAATTTCCCTATGTATGATAACTGTACTTATGTCCCGTGAAAAAGAGAGAAACAGACAGAGACAGACAGATAGACACAGATGAAGAGCAGCCAAAGTCAGTCAGCCAGCCAGCCACCGACCAGCGGGCCCTGGGGTTTATTACATGTTCCAGAATTGTTTTTTTACTTAGGGAAGGTTATAGGAAATTTTTGGCTGGATGACACACCAGTGGTATAAAAATGAAAGGATGTTAAAATGTTGCGATGGGTTTTATCAGGTTTTTGATATTTCCTCACCTTGTACATCCATCTCACAGCCACTGAATTTTGGATCAACATCACTTTCCTTTTAAAAAGGGAGTGTTAATATGACATGACATCAGTGAATCCCTGGTGTTTCCCTATTTTTTTAGCTGGCCCCAATTGAACGGGTCCTCCCAAAAGGGGCGGGTCCCAGTTTTTTTACTGTGCCACTGAGTGTGAGTATTGGCCTGATCAAGGTGATGCCCAACTCTTTTTAAAAAACATGAAAAATAAAATGTAGATCTAGTTTGGAGCGTACACGAGGAACGTAGTCACTTTTGGACATTTAAGGGTTAAATAAACATGAACATTTCAAAGTTGCTAAATTAACAAACCGACTTACAGATAAAAGAAAATATCATTACAGTACCACCAAAATAAGGTTAAATAGTTCTATGATCATTAGTCTCATGACCCATTCTCAGATCAGGCCTTCAAAATTGGAAAGAAAATATAGTATTACAGAAACAAGAACAGCATAATAGTTATGCAACAGCAGAAAAAACCTAACAAAAAAATAATTTCTAGAACTTTTATATACACTATGATACTGTACTAATGAAACCCATCATAGACTCCTAACTTCTTTTTTCCCCCAATGGCTGTAAAATTTTTTCAATGTGTATTTTGCATCTAGAAGTTTTAAATTGCAAGGCCAACATAAAGCTCACCTCCCAATTCCATAGGCACCGCCCTTTAAGTAATACCGAAGAACATGACGGCTGAGCAACAGGGGTGGTAAAACGACACTGGTCCCCTTTTATTCACACATTATTTAGAAGTATCTGTAGAGTGTAAAAGGGGATTACAAAATTACTATGGGTCTTATTTAAATTTTTTTAGTACAGTATACAAGAAAATTTTTAAAAGAAAACAATTTCATGCAACCCAAAAACCCCCAACAGCTATACAATTTTTCTGCAAGACAAGGGAATGTCCTCCCCGGGAAAAGGACTGTAATTTATAGACATTACATATTAAACTAGTTCCCAAAAACAATGAATAATAAAAACTTACAAGTAGTATTACGGTACATACAGCATTTTTAAAGTAACCACAGAGCCCAAAAAACCCCGTTTATACAGCATGTTATGTTGGGGCTACTTTGTAAAAAACCGGAAGTCTGAATAAATAAAAAAGGGTTATAATTGAATCCCGCTGTTTTGCAAAATGCTGTGCAAACACTGAACGGGGGCCCCCCTGTCCTTCAGTTAACTTGAAAATAGGAAAACAATTTTTAAACATACAGTGGACCCCGAGTTTCGTAAGGTTCTTATTTCGTAAAATCGTGGAATTTTTTTTCGATTTCGTGAACGTAAACTGGCTCGTGTTTCGTAATGTATAGACCTGTCCCCTGCTCCGCACCTGCCAGGCACACGCCAGTGAAGCATTGTTTACCATTGAGAAACATTACCCAGCGTGCTCTTTCAAACATTCACAATACTTTTGGGTTTTTTTTTTGGTGGTTTAGTGATTGTCATTTGGAAATGTCCCATGGGCCCAAAAAAGTTCCTAGTGGCCCCCCTGTGGTAAAAAAGTGAGGAACACCATCGAACTGAAGAAATTGATTATGAAAATATGGATGGCGTACGTTGAGTGATTTTGCCAGGATTACAAAAAAACCATCTACTATCAGCTCTACCCTGGGAGAAATGAGATCAAGGAAGCTAATGTTGAAAAAGGGGTTATATGTTAACGAAAAATAGATGAAAACAGTGGAGAGGTTGAGTTGTTGTTGTTGGTGGATCAATGAAAAACAGGCGGGTGATACTATTTCCATGGCGATAATTTGTGAAAAGGAAAGGGAAGTTGCACGCAGATCTTGTCAAGACAATGCCTCTACCAGTGGGAGGCAGGATTTTAAATGAAAGGCTGGTTTGGGGGTTTAAAGAAAATAGGGAAAACCAGTGTTGGAGACATGGTGGGCGCCAGTCAGACAAAGGGCAGCTGAAAAGTTTGGGAGGAAATTTTAAGGGGGTTAGAGGCTGAAGAATTCCCCCCCCAACAAGTGTTTAACTATGATGAAACAGGCCTGTTTTGGAAAAAAATCCCCAACAGGACCTTCATTACTAAAGGGGAAAAAGGGACAGCCAGGAAAAAGCCAGAAAGACAGGCTAACTTTTATGATGTGTGCCAATGCCAGTGGTGTTTTTTAAAGTGAACTACGGGTGTATCACTATGAAAACCCAGACCCTTAAAGAAACCAGTGTTGAAAAGAAAAATTTGTGTGCTTTGGGAAGGGCTAACCCCAAGGCATGGGTCACTACGGAGATTTTAAAGGAATGGGTGACTGGAGTTTTGGCCCCTAGTGTGAAGAAATATTCTGAAAAAAAATTGGGACTCAAGTGCCTCCTGGTCTGGACAATGCCCCTGCTCATCCTCACAACTTGGAAGAGTTGTTGTCTGAGGAGTTAAATTTCATCAGGTGAAGTTCTTGCCTCCAACACCCCCCTCTCATCCAGCCCATGGACCAGCAGGCATTGCAAACTTTAAGAAACTGTACACCAAAGCAGTGTTTCAAAATGTTTTAAAGTGACCAAGACTCTGAATTGACCCCAAGAGAGTTCTGGAAAGATCACTTTAATATCGTGCATTGCATGCCTTATAGGTAAGGTTGGGGGGAAGGACTTCCCGGACTTTGAACCCGCTTGGGGACCACTGTGGCCGGATAGTGTTGAAAAAAGGGATTTTGAAGGAGAGGGTGACCCCGACGACCCTGTGCCTGTTGTGGAAGATATTGTGGCATTGGGAACAGCCTGGGGTTGGAGGTGAGGGGAGGTTGGAAGAGTTGGTGGAGGAGCACAGGGTAGGCTAACAACTGAAGAGCTGCAAGACCTTCATCTGGAAAAACAACCACAGCTGAGGTTTTTGTTTAGGAGGAGGGGGGAGAGAGAAGGAGGTGCCTTCTTCAGTGCTTAAAGGGGATGTGTACAAAATGGAATGAGTTGCAGACATTTGTTGAAAAACATCACCCTGAGCAAGTGAAATGAGCCTTCTGTGCAACCACTTCAGTGACAGGCCATGTTGCCTTTAGGGAAAATGTTGAAGAGTCGCCAGAAACGGGGGACTGTGGACAGTTCTTTAAGGGAGGGGTCTAGTGACTCTCAAGCTGGTCCCAGTGGCATTAAAAGACCAAGAAGGAAATAACCCCAGAGGGACTTAATACCTGAAGTCCTTTTGGGGGGATTCTTCCCAAACCCCTAACACCCTGCCCCCGTCATCAACCCTACCTTCCAGATGCCTGCAATTTAATAAAGGTAAGTAAATGTTTTATATATATATATATATATATATATATATATATATTTTTTTTTTTTAATTATTTTGTATGAATTTTTTTTGCTGAACGGTTAATTGTATTTTCATTATTTCAGGGAAAAATGGTTCAATTTTAAACTTTTTGTTAAGTAAAGCTCCTGAAAGGATTAATTTCGATACCGGGGGCCACTGTATATTTAAAAAAAAGGGCCCAACCCATTTGAGTCATACAGAGATGAACAGGCCCAAAATACACAACGGGTGAAAAAAAATCTCCAAGCATGGACAGTAGGGCAACTGCTCATATATTCTTATGTTCATCTACAACAAGTATGGACAAGTTTCACAGAAAGGTAATTTTTGAAAAAAATTATCCTGGGTTAGTAACCAAGATAATCCCAAAAACCCAAAATTACATATATCATTAGGTCTTCTGGTTCACTTCCCTGAATGAAACAACAGTTGACCCACTACAGTGTCTATTTAATGGCAGGTGAACTGGGGCTACAACTTTTGAGATTTGAACCTAAATTCTTCAAGCTGCAAACCAAACATTTTTCCATTGAGCTACAAGATAAAGTTAGATTATAAAAAATGATTGGGGAAATTATAAGAAAATTTTTAAACCCTATTGTTTTTAATTAAACATTTTATTGGGAAAATATAATAAAGTGATTAGGCCAGACCTAAGTATGCAACACCATTAAAAACACAAAATTAGTCCAATCAGATCTTAGGCACCCTTTTTTTTTTAAAAAACATGCAAAAAAAAATTTTTTCCACAAATCATTCTGGGGGACAGCAATCTGCAAAAGTAATACCTTATTATGTGGTAGAATGCACCCCCGATTTACCCAAACAACCCAAAATACTTTTTATTGGGCCCCTCCTGGTAAGCAATGCCTTCACCCCCCTGTCTTGGTTCATCCCCCCAAAAGGGGGGAAACACTGGGCATGTTTTCTCACACCTGTTTTCCCCGTTCCCCCAGAAGCAAGGGTCCTGGGTGTTGTCGACTGATGTGGGTTGATAGGGACAAGACTGGGGACCCCAATGGAAAACAACACAGTCCCTCAATGGCCTTTCCGTTCTTGGGTTACCCGGGTGATAACCCCAAAAAAGCGGTTAAAAATCCTAACAAAACTTTTTTGAGACAACCCCCCATGCCCCGTTCACCCAAAGTAAGTAGGACAGCGTACCTGGATGTTACCACTGATGACAGTCGATCCTGGGGAAAAATTTAGGACCCAATGGAAATAAGACCGACAGCTTCAATGATGCATTACTGTATTGGGGCATCCTGGGTTACTAACCCTCCAGGTTAATAATCCAAACAAAATCTTCATCTTATACATTTATTAGGTTTTTTCCCCTTTAAAAAAAAAATATCTCTATGGCAAGCTCACTTAATATCAGATAGTAATTTAATATGAATTATCATAAAATCAGCCAAGGACCAACATTAAATGTGGTAAAAAATCACTGATATAACAAATTTTGGGCCCTTTTTTAATAGTTTTTAAAAATACAAACTGGTTTTTTTTTTTGATTTTCTTTTTTCATTCAAAAGGTAAATATGTAGCCCCAAAGAAACCCCCCTAACTTAAGTAACCTAAATTTAACCCACTCCATCATGGTACTGGCATGTCTTTATAACAGCTGGCCAGGGAATGTGACACACTCTACTTGACACTGACTGGAGGGTTTGGGGAACCAAAAAAATTGCAAAAGAAATACAGTACTTTTTTTTTCTGCAGCGCTTATAGTATACATCTAAAATGTAAACCACCTTCCCTGGGTAATTGTAGTAGTAAAAATTAACTGGTACTGGAGCATACATTCAGAGAATTGGGGCCCAAACCAAGATATAACACTTGCATTATATTATAAAAATAGTGATATGAAAGACTCATTAAAATTTTTTTTAAATGTCCAACCTTCAACTGACTACTTTACCTCATAGCATAAAAAAAAATACCTCCCCTACCACATGTATCATGATAAAATGGCTTAAAACTCAAATTTTTTGGGGTTATGTTGGACAAGGTATAAATAGCAACAAGTTGATGAATGGGGCAAATGCAACACCTGGGCATAAAAGTGACAAACCCACTGGTTGGCAAAGCATCTTTAGTAAAGATGCCCAGACATTCCATGTACATATCTAACGCATCGTTAATAACGGGTTTAAACCCTTTTCCCGGGCTGCAAGTAACTCGGTGAAAAAAGATTTTTTGCATGTCTTCCTACTCCCACCACGCATGGGGGTTTCCCCGCCACTGTAATCCAAGTTCTGTGGCGCTCCAGCTGGGGGGATGGCATCTGCTCGCTCCCTTTGGGTTGAGAGCAAAATGTAAACATTTGAGCGGGCGCGCCAGACCGGTTTTCCCCTACTGACACTCTTAAATTTTTATATCTCTAGAATGCGGAAGTACTGATTGTTGTGTCCAGGGGTAAATAAATAGTTTAGATATTTTTAGATATATAAAGTGTTTGTGAACATAATATGAGTGCAGATGCAACTAAAAAAAGTGTAAAAAATGCCCCGGTTTACCAAAACATAAGGTCAAATTTTAAATTTCAGTAAATAAATATTTATAAAAAAATTTCAATGCATATATGAATTCTGTGTGGTCTGGGTGTACAGAACATATTTATTGTCCTTCCAGATCAATGAAAATTTTTTTCGGTGGTTCCTCCAAAAGAAGCCCAAATATGTCTGCTTTTTGGAGAAAAGGACTAGATCAAGAGCCAGATGCCCTAATGCGACAGTGGTGATGAATACTTAAATAAGCACCAAGGGAAAAAGGGCCCTGATGCTAGGTCACTGGGTGCTAGGCAAGATTACTTGAAGTACACAAAAAGAAAATCATGTCATATCCTCATTTCTCTGTCCCATATGCAAAGTCAATTTTGCATCAAGGAAAAAAATTGTTTCCCGGGCTTTCATTGTAGCAATTAGTCATCTAAAATAATTGTCCTTTTCAGGAAATTCAGGAATATGGGACAAAAAATTTTTATCCCTTTGCAATGTGTCCATCTTGCTCTTTGGTTCACTTTTATTTTTTTTTTATATTACAAAATGTTTGGAAACAAGTTCCTTTTATGTTTTTGATATTGTCTATTTGTATAATAAAATAGAAAATCTTTTGGGTTTTTTATTAAAATTAAAATTTGAACATTCAGTTTGACCCCCCTTTACCAGGCTGCCCCTAGTACACTAGGACTTAAATTGGCAATTAAACAAAATTTTTTTTCAGAATTCCATTTATAGGCCTCTTTTCCCCTTCATTGAGATATTTATCCATTAGGAATACTTTTCGAAATTCACATTTTCCAGAATGGGAAAAGGGGAAGGAAAGGTTTGTCAGTTTCCTAGATACCTGGAGTATACCTGGAGAGTTCCAGGGGCCCGCCCTCGGCCCCGGCCCAGGCCTCTTGGAAGGGTTTAAATTACGAAAAGGGGGGTCCACTGTACAGGGGCCCCCCGATCAAAAATTTCATTCCGGGCCCGCCAAGCGCCACTACTGAACGAAACCCCCTTTTAAGGAAAAAGCCCGTAGGCTAGCCCACCCTAGACCCCCAAAAATACCCCCCAAAAGCACCCTATTATACCTAAAATTGCACGTTTTCCGGGGTGCTCGTTACTCGGGGTCCACTGTATGTCATTGACATCAGCCAGGCCTTAAACGGGCATGCAGCTCTTCTCATAGCGGGTACTCGTTTGATGACTCTGATTTACGACAGGGTCTCTGTGTTCATACCTAAATAATGTATATATTAGAGTATTTTCTATTTTTTTTTTACAATATACAGTGGACCCCGCCTAAGCACCCCAGAAAAGCACAATTATAAGCATAATACAGATAAGAAAGATTTTTTTTCAGATTTTTAACCCCAGAGGGGTTTTCCACTCAGTGCATCATCAAGGGGCTGTCTTATTTCCACTGGGGTCTTCAATCTTGTCCCCCCGGATGAGACCCATATCAATCGACTAATACCCAGGGCCTACTTGCTAGGTGAACAGGACAACAGGGCAGAAACATTGTTCCACCCTGCCGAGAACTGAACCTGGGCCCCCAGCGTGTGAAAAGAGATTTGCCAGCCAGGCCATGGGGCCCCCGGGCCCGGACAAGTGTTTGATGCATTTCTTAGTAATATGACCCACAGCTGCTTTTGGTCCCTGACCGGGCCTTAATTATGATTATAACCATTAGATTATATTCAGATTTAACATCCCTGTCTGAAGTCCAAAAAAAAAAAATTCTTAATATATAATTAAGTTCTGCAAAAAGTATTAACGTACATTAACGGGAGAATGAATGGAGGACAGGTGTTTAATGGAGTTCAAGACCAGACTACACTGGGGTCTTGAACCTAACTTTTTCACCCCCGGGTAAGAATATAAACCCCCCATAACCTTATTAAAAATATTTATACATTTAAACCCTTTTATACACAATATACACGAGAGAACCACCTTCTGGGGTGTATATCACTTATCGTCACGGGTGGAAAACGTACAACTGAGCAGTTATTACATGAGAGGGGTGAGGTTAGTGAACTATGGTGGGCTGGGGCATCAAACAACGCCCACTGTACCCCACCTCCCCACCATACCCACCCCGCCCCCAATGCCCCCTCACCGGTGGCGGTGGGGGGTTGCACCATGTGTCATATTTTCCGGCATAAGACGTTCTGAGTGCCGCCCCCTTCTGCCATTTTCCTGGGATGTAAACAAGTGGTGATAGTATGCCCACCCACCCCCAGACACACCATCAGCACTACACCACCCACCCGTTAGATGGCGCTCACCACCCCCCCACTAACACCCAGCACCACACACCCGCTAAATTCAAATTCAACTTTATTTCGGGTAATATTACAAAGTGGGGTTCTTATATTTTTTTCATTTTATGAAGAGATATTACAATATGGAATAATATCCAAAGGTATCCTAGGCTTTTCAGATCTTAGATAGGTCTTCTCAATAGTGACAAAAGTTATCTGATATTAAAGTTAGGTAATTGTAGTGATTAACTAGGTTTAAAAAATTGAGATTTACAAAAATTAAAAGGTACTGAGATTAAAACTTTTAAAGAATTTAACAATTAGTTTAAGAATTTAACATTTAGTTTATATATTAATGGTAAAGGTGATGTTTGGTAATACCGTTTCTATATTAGAGTGTCTTAGTCAAACATGACTGCTTAAAATTATGAATCAATAGTTGTATTAAATTTTGGTTGTCATGTGAAAATTGGGGAAATCAAGATATCAAGGGTTTTTGTTGTGGATATGTGCAAGATAAAGTAGTTTTCATGTGGTTAGCTACCGGTTGGGGGGAAGTGAGATAAGTTTTTTTTAACGGTGCTTTTGAAAATGGAGGCTGTGTCTCAGTTCTAGAGTTTTCAGACAAGATTTCCCAGATTTTGGGCCCCTTTTATGTACATTGAATTTTCGTATAGTTTTTGGCCCGGAGAATGTCAAAAGTGTTTTAGCTTGGGTTTAAAAGTTGTTTATGGTTCTATAAATGTAGATTGCAGGTAGAAAGGTTGGTTTCCCTGAACGTGGTAGGTTTAGGTCTTTGAAGAGGGGGGAGGGGGGGGTGTTGCCTAGGTTGGATTGGTGTTTCTTACTGGGTTTTTTGTTGGGTAGGGTTTTGGGTGGGTAATTGCTGTTGATCCCCCACCAATGGATATGTGGTGGGATAGATGGGAATAGTATAGTGTAGTAGGGCTGATTGTGGAAATAGTAACGTATCTTGAGAGGCCCCCACTTTTTGGACACTTTCTTTGTTATTTTTGGATATGGGGGCTGAATTTCGGTTCTTGAGGTGGGGCCCGGAATTTGCCCCCATTATGTTTGAACAGGGTAGTGTTGATCTTAATGTTTAATTTGCATCACCTGCTCTGTTGCCAAACAAAAATAGAAATCTTATCAGTGTCGTGTAAGTTTATTGGGGTCATCCATGTAGATATTTTTGTAAAACGTCGTTCTGTTTTTTGACGTGGCAAGATTTGGGTGGGAGATGACATAAGTTGTCTGCAAAATATTGGTTTCAGGTGTTGTGATAAAAAAAAATAAGATAAGATTTCTTCGGTTTTTAACCCCGGGAAAGGGTTTGCCACCCAGGATAACCCAAGAAAGTCAGTGCGTCATCGAGGGCTGTCTGTTTTATTTCCTTGGGGGCCTTAAACTTGTCCCCCGGATGCGACCCACACCAATCGCTAACAACCCCGGGACCCATTTGCCTGGTGAAAATGACAACAGGTAAGGAAACACGTTGAAATGTTTTCCCCCTGCCGGGAATCGCCGGGGCCCCCCGTGTGTGGCGAGAAACTCTAGCCCCCAGACCACCGGGGCCCTCCCCAGACCACCGGGGCCCTCCCCAGACCACCCGGGGCATCCCAGACCACTGGGACAGATACATTGGGGAAAATCATTGATGATAAGAGGAAGAGAAGGGGGCCAAGGACACTTCCTGTGGTACTCCAGTATCAAGTGGTCGTGTCGGGGGGTTGTGTCTTTTTAAATTTAAAGGTGACATACTGATACCTATTAGTAAAATAGGTTTGAAATATGCGGCATGACCTCTTATACCCTAGTGGTCAAGTTTGTGGGGGAAAGGGTGCTATGGTTTACTGTGTCAAAACTTTCCTTTGGTCAATAAAAAGTCCTAATGGATATAATAGAGCGTAACAGCAACATTTTGCAGGTTTCTACGGGGCCCGGAGGGGCGTAAAAATCAACATGCGGGGCAATGAGTAACTATAAGGGAAGTATTGGGATGGCGTGAAGAAAGGTGGTGTTTGTAAAGAAAGGCTCGGGAAGTTGAAAATGTGAAGTGTCGGGGGTGGACTGGTGTCCATCATAGATGTTGTCTCCTCGATAAACGCGGGATGGCTTCAATATTCTCAAACGAGAGAGGAGGAGAGAGCGGCGGAGGAGGGAAGATGCAGTTTGTGAAAAAAGGAAAGGGGGCAAGGGAAGACACCATAGAAGAGGAAAAGGTGCCTTGACAGACAAATTTCGGAGGGACGGCGGGGGAAAAACTGTATTTGGGGGGAAGGGAACCTCTCCCCAAAGTATCAGATGCATCTCGGGGAAAAGGTCTGGGCCCCGGAGATGAAAGAAACCCTTTTGGGGAAGTCATGTGGTTTGGGAGTTGAAGGAGATTTGGACGAAAATAAGTGTAGACTTTTGAGAATGGATACGTGGCGTCGATTTAGATTGGGGGCGTGTGAATGTTAAACCATAGTGGGAAGGTAAGGTAGGGACGAAGGATATGGGGTTTGGGACCCCCAGGGGGACCGTAAAGGGTTGACATGAAGTTGACAAAGAAGTGGGGGGCAAGATGCAATTGGGGAAGCAGGCACCACCGGTCTAGGGCAGTCTGGAGCCTAAAATAAGGACCCGTGGAAGTCTTCGGAGGCAAAATGGGAAAACCCATGGCAAAAGGGGTTTTCCCTTCTCTTTAAGGAAACGGTCTCCTTTTCTCTTAAAGATTTAAATTTTGCCACCGAAGTGGCTGGTTTTGTGCACCCCATATCCATCATGTGGACGGTAGCGAAAGAGCATATGGATAAAAAAAGGCCCTATTTACCCCAAAGGGTTAACAATTGATTTTTATTTATATCTACATTTCACTTATTGTTACAAGCAAATTTGAAATTTGCTTAATAACGGTATTTATTTTCATTAATAAATATCTTGACATGCCCAATGGTTATTATACTGTCTATCTCTATTTTCCCTCAATAATGGACAATTAACAAAATTTTGCATTTTTTTGATCATCATCTGTGTGTCTCCCAAACTGCCAGAAGTACTTGTAGCCAACCCTAAGCCTGGCCACTACAACATCAGTCAGTCTGTTCACATTGCAAGTTGCTCCACAAACATACTTATCTATGTTCATGTTTCATAGTGGGTTAAAATTAATAATAAAAAACTTTATTGAGACATTGTACAATTATATATGGTAGAATATTTCATAGTTATTACATGTTTTACTTAGTTTTTGAGATGTACATGAAAACCCCAAATATAGATCTATTCAGGTTTTAACCTTTCCCTTAAATTTTTCCTTATTTTTTTCTCTCCTAATATTATTCTTATAGACACAGAAATCTGACACAGATATTCGGGGGTACTCTTCTTGGCTAACATATCAACTTTATCATGAAGGAGTAACCCAATGTGTGATAATCCATAAATTGTACTTTAATTCCTTTGCCCCGGTTTTGAGTATCTATACTTGGCTTCTCCAATGAGCATGCTGTTAAGTCATTATATAAGTCAAACCTTCAATAAACATAGAATAAACTGATGATAGAGTAAACTCAGGTCTGGTTGCTTTAGTGCCATTATGATTGCAAAAATTCGGGTTGTGCCCCGTTGTTTAAATTTAATTTTATGCCTAGTTAAAAAAAAATTTTTATTGTTCTTAACTAGGGGGGTGGCACCCGAGCAGATGCAGCCCTACCCGAAGACTCCTGTTTAAATCCATCAGTGTACATAACTTTGGTAACTTTTACTACCAGCTAGGCGAGAAATTTCTTCTTTACAGTTTTTAACAAGTGATTTAAGGAAGGGATTCACAATGAGCCCTTTGGGGGGGACTTGCAGGTTGTGATATTAAATGAACACATCTTCCATGGAGGGGGAAATGCTCTTTTGCCATTACAATTCATAGGTTGTAAAATTTAATGTAATTGCATGTTTTCACAATCCATTTAGATCTGTGGTATTTTCATTTAGTAAAATTAATTGTAATGTCTGGTTTATTTCTTAAATTCTAATACCAAGTACAGTGTTAATCTAAAAACTTTTCACTGATACTAGAATACCCAAACTCCCTTCCTCAATTGAACCTTTTTGATTTGGGGCAAAAGAAAATTTGAACTTCATTTGCATTAACTCCAAAGGGGCGGAAAAACTTTCTCTAGCTAATATCAACATGGGGAGTTTTTCCCCGCAAATGATGGGTGGGGATGTGTTTTCCTGTTAATATCTTTGTTTTAAGGGAAAATTGAGGCCTAGTCGATTACAAATTGCGAACTTCATTAAGAACGGTACTCATCTTTTATGCCCTGTTGTATGGATCATGATGCCTTTTCTTAAGAAAATCGGACAACAGGGGAATAAGCGGGTGCGCCCTTTGATTAAGGCAAAAAAGTGAGGGGCTGCAGGATGGAGTGCTATGGTCAGCAGCACCACAGACAAGGCATTCTGCCTCGCCTGCAATATTTTGCCCGGGTGTCCCATTTGCTTTGTTTCTGTGTAGGGGTCACTAACGGGTCCCTTCAAGGCTGGAGCATTGCAGACCTGGGAGCGACAAGAACTTTCCGGCCAAAAATACGATAAGGACCTAAATTACGGGGAAAGGTTGAAAGGCCCGATCTGTACTCCTGGGAAAGCTGGCGATAAGGGCGTGATAAAATACACTTGGAAGGCCTGGGGGATTGGTACCAAACCTGCCACAAAAACACTCCCCTTGAAAGCAAAAAACTCGGCAGGAGATGCAACATTTCCCCCAAAGAAAACGGGGGGCCACGGGACATTGAGAACAACGGAAAAAGTGTCGGGGGCCAAGACTTTTAACACCTCCCACATACATAAGGGGATTACCAATAGCCCGGGTATCAGTCCCCGGACCCATTATGTACCTCTGTAATCTTTTTACTACCGCCACAGGATGGGTTTGGGGGATAATAAAGATATTAAACAAACCAGCAGTGCAGCCGGTTGATCAGACCCCGATCCACCATGAAGACTGGTCTCAGACCGAGCCGCGGGGGGGTTAGAAACTTTCTCCCAAAATCCCCCCCTTGTAGGCGTTGTCCCACTACGTAGATAGCGGGAGTTTTCGGCTATCAAAAAATTAGTCTTGCTATATTGCAAAAGGGTAGCGCCTCCCCATGGGCAGGGTATCAAATGTGAACTTTAATAATGGGGGGGGTTCTAGAGCTCGAGTTGCTCCCGAATGTCACGTGGAAAATTCTCGAGGATTAGTACCAAACTTACCGAAGTCACTCCCTACGAAAACAAAAAAAACTCGGGAGGCGATGTAACATCCCCAATGAAAAGCAGGGTGCCCTCCCTTGAACACCAATAAGTGTCGGGGGCCCCGTTCAACTGCCTCCCCGCATA
>WNWK01047526.1:12500-13893 GCA_009830355.1 Cherax destructor | reverse complement strand
CTTCATTGAACTTCGTGTTGTTTTCTGCGGCCCATTTAATGATTTGGTTGATGTCCACTTGGAGTTTTGCAGTGTCTTCGATGGAGGTCACTGTCCTGGCAATTCGGGTGTCATCTGCAAAACAAGACACGGAGCTGTGGATTACATCTCTCTCTGTTAGACATGAGGATGAGGAACAGGATTGGAGCGAGTACTGTGCCTTGTGGAACAGAGCTTTTCACCGTAGCTGCCTCAGACTTTACTCTGTTTACTATTTCTCTTTGAGTTCTATTTGTTAGGAAGTTATAGATCCATCTACCAACTTTTCCTGTTATTCCTTTATCACGCATTTTGTGAGCTATTACACAGTAGTCGCACGCACTTATCGAAGACTTTCATAAAGTCTACGTATGCTACATCTGCATTTTGTTTATGCTCTAAAGCATCCATTACCTTCTCATAGTGGTCCAATACCTGGGACAGGCAGAAAATACCTGCTCTAAAGCATGTTGCCCTGGGTTGTGTAACTGATGGGTATCTAAGTGGTTGGTGATCTTGCTTCTTAGAACCCTTTCAAAGATTTTTATATGGGATGTTAGTGCTATCGGTCTGTAGTTCTTTGTAGTTGCTTTACTGCCATCTTCGTGGAATGGGGCTATGTCTGTTTTCAGTAGCTGTGGGATGACTCCTGTGTCTATGCTCCCTCTCCATTGAATGCTGAAGGCACGTGACAGGGGGTTCTTGCAGTTCTTGATGAACACGGAGTTCCACGAGTCCAGGCCTTGGGCAGAGTGCATGGGCATGTCATTTATTGCCTTTTCTAAGTCTTGTGGTGTTAGGATAATATCAGAGCTTTTTGAAATGACCAAAGTTTGGGTCTCGGTCGTAAAAAAATAATTTAGATTGTCGACCCTTAGCCTAGTTAAGAACTCACTGAACACCGAGTCGTATTGGGACTTTAGTATCTCACTCATTTCTTTGTTATCATCTGTGTATATCCCATCTCGTCTATAAGCAGGGGTCCAATAATGGATGTTGTTTTACCCTTAGATTTGGCATAAAAGAAGTATTTTGGGTTTCTTTCAATTTCCTTTATGGCTTTAAGTTCTTCCTGAGATGTTTGTCTCCTGTAAGATTCCTTAAGCGTTCGATATTTGCTATTTCTCTGACCAGTGCCTCCTTTCGTATTTCAGATATAATGGCCCCTCTCAGCAGCTCTGTGATTCTTCACTTTCGCCTCTATAATAAGCATCTCTATCTTTCTAGTTTATATATTTTTTTCTCTTTCTTAATGGAATATTTCTTGAGCAGACCTCAAGTGCTACAGAGTTAAAGTTTTTTTCTAAGCATAGGGTCGGATCAGTGTTGTTTAGGATATCTTCACAGCTTGTTTCATTTAGGGCATGGTTGACGT
>WNWK01047526.1:0-7500 GCA_009830355.1 Cherax destructor | reverse complement strand
ATAAATGATCTCTCTTGGGATTCCCATCTTTGCTGCTTCATTTGTTGAGTCCTGATATTAAAAGACAAATGGCATTAATTTTAAGAATGAGTTTTTAATTTTCATTCTTGAAATATTAGTGAAGATGTATGTTTGTGTGTCAGTGTTCGAGAAGCAAGTGTAATAAAGACTTGATCAGAGGCGGGAACCCACGTATACATTCTCTAGCAAGAGATAAAACAATTTGTTGTACATTTTGACCTCTGACTTAGGTGAGAGAAAAAAAGTAATCATGGTTATGTGGACTTTATTGACTTCATAATAACCAAAATTACTTGGTATGTAATTTCTGTTGACTGAATTGCCACTTCCAGCTGTCTCCTCGTGTTCCTTTTTTTCCTCTCTTAACAATTTGCCCCTATCCATTCTAACACTTATTCTCAGTATTTTGTACATTATCATGTCATCCCTAGTCCTTCTTTCCTCTGATACTATCAGGTTTAAGTCCTATAATATCTCATTAGACTATCATCACCTGGTCGCTGGAAATAAGTTTTGAAAGTGAGACGAACAGTGATTGTATTCTGAAGGAGAATGTTGCAGTTGGGAAGCTCACTTGAACTGTTATATTGAATAGCCTGTGGAAAGACAGGTATTTAATGAATGATGGTGAATGTGTAGGGAGATTACTTTGGTGAATGAACAGCAGTATGATAAAAAAAAGTGAGTGAAAATAAAGCATTCACCAAAGATGCTCATAAATTATGCTGCAATTACACATTCAGGTGCTGGTAGATGTTACACCTTACCATAAAATACAGCAAGAGTCTAGGTAGAGGCTCCACTCTTACATACAAACACAGAGCAAGAGTCTAGATAGAGCCCACCTTACCATACAAACACAGCAGCAAGAGTCTAGGTAGAGGCCCACCTTAAACCATACAAACACAGCAGCAAGAGTCTAGGTGAGGCCCACCTTACCATACAAACACAGCAGCAAAGTCTGGTGAGGCCCACCTTACCATACAAACACAGCAGCAGAGTCTATGTAGAGGCCCTCACCTTACCATACAAACACAGCAGCAAGAGTCTAGGTAGAGGCCCACCTTACCATACAAACACAGCAGCAAGAGTCTAGGTAGAGGCCCACCTTACCATACAAACACAGCAGCAAGAGTCTAGGTAGAGGCCCACCTTACCATACAAACACAGCAGCAAAAGTCTAGGTAGAGGCCACCTTACCATACAAACACAGCAGCAAGAGTCTAGGTAGAGGCCCACCTTACCATACAAACACAGCAGCAAGAGTCTAGGTAGAGGCCCACCTTACCATACAAACACAGCAGCAAGAGTCTAGGTAGAGGCCCACCTTACCATACAAACACAGCAGCAAGAGTCTAGGTAGAGGCCCACCTACCATACAAACACAGCAGCAAGAGTCTAGGTAGAGGCCACCTTACCATACAAACACAGCAGCAAGAGTCTAGGTAGAGGCCCACCTTACTATACAAACACAGCAGCAAGAGTCTAGATAGAGGCCCACCTTACCATACAAACACAGCAGCAAGAGTCTAAGTAGAGGCCCACCTTACCATACAAACACAGCAGCAAGAGTCTAGGTAGAGGCCCACCTTACCATACAAACACAGCAGCAAGAGTCTAGGTAGAGGCCCACCTTACCATACAAACACAGCAGCAAGAGTCTAGGTAGAGGCCCACCTTACCATACAAACACAGCAGCAAGAGTCTAAGTAGAGGCCCACCTTACTATACAAACACAGCAGCAAGAGTCTAAATACAGGGCCACCTTACCATACCAACACAGCAGCAAGAGTCTAAGTAGAGGCCCACCTTACCATACAAACACAGCAGCAGGAGTCTAAGTAGAGGCCCACCTTACCATACAAACACAGCAGCAAGAGTCTAGGTAGAGGCCCACCTTACCATACAAACACAGCAGCAAGAGTCTAGGTAGAGGCCCACCTTACCATACAAACACAGCAGCAAGAGTCTAAGTAGAGGCCCACCTTACCATACAAACACAGCAGCAAGAGATTTAGGTAGAGGCCACCTTACCATACAAACACAGCAGCAAGAGCAATAGTAGAGGCCCACCTTAACATACAAACACAGCGCAAGAGTCATAAGTAGAGGCCCACCTTACCATACAAACACAGCAGCAAGAGTAAGGTAGAGGCCCCCTTACCATACAAACACAGCAGCAAGAGTCTAGGTAGAGGCCCACCTTACCATACAAACACAGCAGCAAGATTAGGTAGAGGCCCACCTTACCATACAAACACAGCAGCAAGAGTCTAGGTAGAGGCCCACCTTACCATACAAACACAGCAGCAAGAGTCTAGGTAGAGGCCCACCTTACCATACCAACACAGCAGCAAGAGTCTAGATAGAGGCCCACCTTACCATACAAACACAGCAGCAAGAGTCCAGGTAGAGGTCCACCTTACCATACAAACACAGCAGCAAGAGTCTAGGTAGAGGTCCACCTTACCATACAAACACAGCAGCAAGAGTCTAAGTAAAGGCCCACCTTACCATACAAACACAGCAGCAAGAGTCTAGGTAGAGGCCCACCTTACCATACAAACACAGCAGCAAGAGTCTAGTAAAGGCCCACCTTACCATACAAACACAGCAGCAAGAGTCTAGGTAGAGGCCCACCTTACCATACAAACACAGCAGCAAGAGTCTAGGTAGAGGCCCACCTTACCATACAAACACAGCAACAAGCGTCTAGGTAGAGGGCCACCTTACTATACAAATACAGCAGCAAGAGAATAGGTAAAGCCTCACCTTACCATACCAACACAGCAGCAAGAGTCTAGGTAGAGGTCTACCTTACCATACAAACACAGCAGCAAGAGTCTAGGTAGAGGCCCACCTTACCATACAAACACAGCAGCAAGAGTCTAGGTAAGGCCCACCTTACCATACAAACACAGCAGCAAGAGTCTAGGTAAGGCCCACCTTACCATACAAACACAGCAGCAAGAGTCTAGGTAGAGGCGCACCTTACCATACAAACACAGCAGCAAGAGTCTAGGTAGAGGCCCGGGCACCTTACCATACAAACACAGCAGCAAGAGTCTAGGTAGAGGCCTACCTTACCATACAAACACAGCAGCAAGAGTCTAGGTAGAGGCCCACCTTACCATACAAACACAGCAGCAAGAGTCTAGGTAGAGGCCCACCTTACCAACAAACACAGCAGCAATAGTCTAGGTAGACGCCCACCTTACCAAACAAACACAGCAGCAAGAGTCTAGGTAGAGGCCCGGGCACCTTACCATACAAACACAGCAGCAAGAGTCTAGGTAGAGGCCTACCTTACCATACAAACACAGCAGCAAGAGTCTAGGTAGAGGCCCACCTTACCATACAAACACAGCAGCAAGAGTCTAGGTAGAGGCCCACCTTACCATACAAACACAGCAGCAAGAGTCTAGGTAGAGGCCCACCTTACCATACAAACACAGCAGCAAGAGTCTAGGTAGAGGCCCACCTTACCAAACAAATACAGCAGCAAGAGTCTAGGTAGAGGCCCACCTTACCATACAAACACAAGAGCAAGAGTCTAGATAGAGGCCCACCTTACCATACAAACACAGCAGCAAGAGTCTAGGTAGAGGCCCACCTTTCCATACAAACACAGGAGCAAGAGTCTAGATAGAGGCCCACCTTACCATACAAACACAGCAGCAAGATTCTAGGTAGAGGCCCACCTTACCATACAAATACAGCAGCAAGAGTCTAGGTAGAGGCCCACCTTACCATACAAACACAGGAGCAAGAGTCTAGATAGAGACCCACCTTACCATACAAACACAGCAGCAAGAGTCTAGGTAGAGGCCCACCTTAAAATACAAACACAGCAGCAAGAGTCTAGGTAGAGGCCCACCTTACCATACAAACACAGCAGCAATACTCTAGGTAGAGGCCCACCTTACCATACACACACAGCAGCAAGAGTCTATGTAGAGGCCCGTGCACCTTACCATACAAACACAGCAGCAATACTCTAGGTAGAGGCCCACCTTACCATACCAACACAGCAGCAAGAGTCTAGATAGAGGCCCACCTTACCAAACAAACACAGCAGCAAGAGTCTAGGTAGAGGCCCACCTTACCATACAAACACAGCAGCAAGAGTCTAGGTAGATGCGCACCTTACCATACAAACACAGCAGCAAGAGTCTAAGTAGAGGCCCACCTTACCATACAAACACAGCAACAAGAGTCTAGGTAGAAGGACACCTTACCATACAAACACAGCAGCAAGAGTCTAGGTAGAGGCCCACCTTTCCATACAAACACAGCAGCAAGAGTCTAGGTAGAGGCCCACCTTACCATACAAACACCGCAGCAAGAGTCTAAGTAGAGGCCCACCTTACCATACAAACACAGCAGCAAGAGTCTAGGTAGAGGCCCGCCCTTACCATACAAACACAGCAGCAAGAGTCAGGTAGAGGCCTGAGCACCTTACCATACAAACACAGCAGCAAGAGTCAAGTAGAGGCCACCTTACCATACAAACACAGCAGCAAGAGTCTAGTAGAGGCCCACCTTACCATACAAACACAGCAGCAAGAGTCTAGGTAGAGGCCCACCTTACCATACAAACACAACAGCAAGAGTTAAGGTAGAGGCCCACCTTACCATACAAACACAGCAGCAAGAGTCTAGGTAGAGGACCACCTTACCATACAAACACAGCAGCAAGAGTCTAAGTAAAGGCCCACCTTACCATACAAACACAGCAGCAAGAGTCTAGGTAGAGGCCCACCTTACCATACAAACACAGCAGCAAGAGTCTAGGTACAGGCCCACCTTACCATACAAACACAGCAGCAAGAGTCTAGGTAGAGGCCCACCTTACCATACAAACACAAAAGGCCTAGGAACTAGGGCCCAAAAGGGTTAACAGGTATACATATGGATTTATATCTACAGTTCACTTATCTGGTATCTTATTTTCATTAATAAGATATCTTGACATGTTACATAGGTTATTATACTGTCTATTGTTACGCAGAAATTGGGATTACCTGAGGCCTAATGCCTTGTCTAAGGGCAAATGGTAAAAGTTACACAAATCACCTGTAAAACTAGGCCTCCCAGGTCTATCCCAGTCAAAACAGAAAGCGTTAAACAAGCAGTTATTACTCCAATGGGTTGGGTATCGGAGGTTCAGGGAAAATTCATCGTTAGAAAAATATACATTTATTTAAGATAACACTATATACACTCTCTAAATCTACACCCATCTCTCTCTCTTGTGGCTGAAACACCTAAAACCAGATACATGAAGAGGCGGCAGGCGGGAGGATCGCTGTAAAATAACCAAACACTGGGTGTATTGGAGCATGGAGCATGATGACCTGAGCGTCGGTAAGCTGGGATGGAAGAAGGGTGGGTAAGGATAGAAATATGGGAAAAGGTTGGGTAAGGGTAGGAGGAGGGAATATACAGGTGAGTGGCACGTCCACTCTGGGCGACATGTGCAGAGAAACTGCAGGCGTTGGGTGTATTGGGGTAGCGTCATCTACTCTCCTGCCGAAAAATGTTATCCCAAATTCACCATCTCTCACTCAAACAACCGAACCCTGACCACATCAGAGCCCCAGAGAGCCTACTGGTAAGCATTAAAATAGCCTATGGCGTGGATTTCCTAACCATAGGAGTACAAAAACTAAGCTCAAATACAGTGCTCTTCGCTTTCCTCTCCACTCCATGCTTCCTTCACGTGACTGCCTCAAGCGTCGCCTACCCGCTAACCCCAAACACAGTTGGAAAATAAATCCTTGGCAGGATTTCCTTATATTTCACAGTTTAAACTATTTTACAGTACCCACAAAATGCATAGCATATTTCTAAAATTATGGTTGACATTTATCCATAGTTCATACATTATGATTACACTTGTGTCCTAGTTCATAAAAATTATGGCACACTTCTCCACTATCTATATATATATACATATATTTTCATGTCATGCAGAACCCTGCATAACACCCCACCCCCAGACCATAGGTCTCCCTCTACTAGAGGGGTCCACACGGACACCACTAGGCAAAAGGGGAAAAAAAGAATGAAAGTAAACATTATAACTGGAGAATTACTGCCAGACAATCATGGACTTTTGGCACTGCTTATATGCAATATTAATTAACAGACTGAGGCTACTAGACTGCGGACACGTGAAACTCGCCTAACATGAAAGTGATCAAGTTCTAGGTGAAGAGGCTCTTGGTCTGAGGAATTGGACCTTTTGGTCTCCTTCCTCAAACCGAACCTAATTACCCCCCAATCCCCCCTCCCTTTTCCCATTTTCCCCATCCTCCCTTTTTTCCCTTTCCTCCTCTTCCTCCTCATCCCTCCCTTATTTCCTTCCCATTTTTACCCTGGGAGCTTCCCTCCACAGGCATTCTAGTTCCTAGGTAGAGGGAAGGGTATCGTGGTCCATCCCATTCCGATGAGGTCCTTGGCATTGGTTTAGTTTGCCGTGGAATTTGGATCGCCTGGGGATGTCCCGATCCCTCTCTGGTCTCCTGGGGGGTGGCCTTGGGTATCTTTCGAGTGACGGGTGTATCTCTGGAGGCCACCTTTCGGATTCTGGGGGTGGTGGCCGAAGGCGGTATGCTTTGTGGCGGATATCCGGCCGCCCTCTCTTTTGTCCACCGAGGTGGCTTGGTGGATGTGAGGTTGCTATCCCGGATTGCTGGTTTACTGGCATGAAGGGTAGGGTATGGCACGGGTTCCATGCAGCATCTGCACTACTTGTGGTGTTGAGGTCCTCCTGGGTGTGGAGGGGGATTTACGCCCCTTTCATTCCTCCTAGGAGCTATTCCTCCACGTTCTCCCTTTTTTTATTTTTTTTTTATTTTTATTTTCTTTTCTTCTTTCTTTTTTTCTTAAAAATAAAAATAAAGAAGTAACCTAACCATGGCTGACCCAATCCATGAACCCACCGGCCCCTTCCTGATACTGCACCTAGTTCTGACCCTACCTCATTAACGGACAACTCTAATACCCTTGTACCTCTTGCTGGTGCCGGTTCGTCACCTGCTTCAGGTACTGGGGTTCCGACTGGCCCTTATGACATATCTGACGTTCGCTCTTCTCTGACCTTGATTCCGGCTTCTCCCTCGATGGTGCGGCAATTTTCGGATCACTCGCCCGTCACCCATCGGACCACCCCCGGTCCCACATCCAAACGACCAAGACACTTACATGACGATTCGACACTTCCTTCTCGTTCATCTTAGAAACGACCAGCACATCACGCACTCCCCTTAAACACTTTTTTTCACACTACTTCAACTACCTATCTTTCTGATCATAGTATTGGTAAAGCTCTCCTACGCCATGTAGGTAAAGATATCTCATTTCACGCTCTCAAGAGCGGCACTCGCATCATCACGGTCCAGAATGCTGGCCAAGCTCGCGATCTTTCTCTTCTTACGACCATAGATACTATTCCTTTCACTATTGACAAGCATC
>WNWK01047525.1:0-13894 GCA_009830355.1 Cherax destructor | reverse complement strand
GCTCAAGACCCCAGGTTCATTGAAGCAGCAGTGTGGTGGGACATCCTTGCAGACTTCTCCAGTAGCCAGTTCCTTCCAAAGAGCACAAACTGTCCCACTGGGACAAACTGATCGCGGAAAAAATCGCCAACACAATGCTCACCAGCGCTTCAGGAAAGGACAACGCGAAAATCCTAGTAGTGAAGGCACCACATTCAGGGATTTTCTTCTAGCTGTCCCCAATTTCTTCAGTATTTTATATGCCTCGCCACAGTCCATTGCCCAGCCCAACGGGAACCCCAAGTGCAGAGGTCTGACGGTAGTCAAAAGCGTCCTGATGGAGCCACTATGCTACCCTGGAAGGATGGTAAGCAGATTGCCTGGGACTACACTAGTGCCACCTCAATTGCAGACACATACCTGCCATACTCCATAGCTGGAAAAATAAACACATAAGCAGTATAATGTGATCCTTTATTGACAACGTTTCGCCCACGCAGTGCTTATCGAGTCACAGACAGATCTGTCTGTGACTCGATAAAGCCATGCGTGGCAACTTGTCAATAAGGATCACATTATACTGCTATGTGTTTATTTTCCATTGTGTCGGTATTTTATACCATTTATTTCCATACTCCATAGCTGAAGCACTGATGAAAAAAGACCCACTGTATGGTAGGCCTTTGATTTTCGTCACACCATTATGTTTGGGCGCTCACCCAGCATAATTCCGTGATTAGCACTGATATATATATATATATATATATATATATATATATATATATATATATATATATATATATATATATATATATATATATATATATAGATATATTATGTTATTGTAACAATGGACGAGTTGTATTTAATCAATACCAACACTGCGACTAGCCGAGGACTCGAACCCATGTCGTGTTGGCCTACCTCGTGGTGAGTGAAAATCACATGACTCTAACTCAGAGGACCACCCAATACAACAAGAATCACACACCCAGCAGAGCAAGGTGTTTTACCATGATCCGAGGACATACGATGGTATGGGTGCCTCTGAGCTAATTTCATTGTACTCCCTGTTTGTGTTAGATCATCATGTGAATTTCGCTCACCATCAGGCGGGCAAAACGACATGGGTTCGAGTCCTCGGACTCGTGCCGAATAGGTAAAATTGTAAGATACATTTTTTCATTTATATTAATGTAAAAATTATTAATTTTTTATCAAAAGAACCTCAGAAAACTTCCTTAACCTTATTATAACAAGCGTAATTTAATATAGCTTAATCCAGCTAAATCTATTTTGCATAAGTTTACAATAATTTAATAATAAACAAACACAATGCAATAAAAAAAATTCATTAGGTTCAGAATGATTCTGGGGAAATTATTGCATATACAAATTTTCGCTTGCCTTATTTGGCAAGAAAAGCGTTGCTATTTAAGGGAAAATTTTACCTATTCGGCATGACATATATATCTATATGTATATAATAAGGCACAAATTTGGGGATATTTTTTATTAATAGTGCACCTTAGACAGGGATGCTTTTTGTCTCCATGATTGTTTAACGTATTTATAGATGGGGTTGTAGGAATGAATGAGTTGCGGAGATATTTTGGACTAAAGTGGGAGAAATCATTACTGCTTTTTTCCCGATGAGACTGAACTTTTGTAAAGATTCTGGCTGTATAACCCCTGTGGTTTAGCGCTTCTATTTGATTATAATGTAAAGATTCTGAAGAGAAGTTGAAAAGTTTGGTAGACGAATTTGGTAGGGTATGAAAAAGAAGGAAATTAAAGGTGAACATTGTAAAGAGCAATTTGACGAAGGTAACAAAACATCTAGACAGTGACAAAATGAACATCAGATTGGAGGGAAGGAATATGGAGGACGTGAATGTCTTCAGAGAGTTGGGAGTGGACTTGTTGGCAGACGAGTCTATGAAAGATGAGGCGAACCATAGAAATGACGAGAAAAAAAGTGGGTGGTGCGTTGTGGAATTTGTGGAGACAACGAACGTTATCCATCGTATATGAGACTGAAATATGGATTTTACACATTGCAGCTACGAGGAGGCTGGAGGCAACGGAGATTTAATGTCTGAGGGCAATGTGTGGTTTGATTATGCAAATAATTTGTAGTTTGGAGATTAGAAGGATATGGGGTTACTAAGAGTACTATCCACTTAGCTGAGGAGGTTATTGAGATGGTTTGGCCATCCCCAGAAGATGATGCAAAATAAGATGAATTGGATGATATATATATATATATATATATATATATATATATATATATATATATATATATATATATATATATATATATATATATCATCGACGGCTGCCCAAATTTCCCGGACTTCATGGTCTAGTGTGTCACACATCAGAAGGAAGTATGCTAGACATGAGGAGGTCAATGACATCATAAAGAGAAGCCTGCCACAGCCCGTTGCCCAGCTCAACGGGAACCCCAAGTGCAGAGGTCTGATGGAAGTCAAAAGCGTCCTGATGGAGCCACCATGCTACCCTGGAAGGATGGTAAGCAGATTGCTTGGGACTACACCTGTGCTGCCACATTGGCAGACACCACCTGCCACACTCCTTAGCCGAAGGGGTGGAGCTGCCAGCCACAGGGAGACCCAGAAGACCCGCAAATATGAAGACCTTCCCTCTTGCTATAACTTCATCCCAATAGGGTCGGAGACCCATGGAGCATAGGGCAAGTGTGCTCTAAAGTTTCTCAAGGAGCTGGGTGGAAAACTCATCATAGAAACCAAGGACCACAGGGCGACCAGCTTCCTCTTTCAGAGACTCAGTGTTGCGATCCAGAGGGAAATGCCTGCAGTATTCTGGGCACGCGGCCCACTGCCGGGGAGTTGGACGAAGTATTTGACATGTAGCTCTGAGTTGTTATCTATGTTGTTTTACTCCCCATTGTATTTTGTATTTTGTCTATATATATATATATATATATATATATTATATATATATATATATATATATATATATATATATATATATATATATATATATATATATATATATATATATATCTGTTGTGGAGGGAAGGAGAGGTAAGGGACGTCCTAGAAATTGGTAAAGGAGGTTTTCTATATGAGGGACTTGGGCATCCAACAGGAGTGTTAGATAGGAATGAATGGAGGTAAGTGGTTTTTATGAATTGACATGCTGTTGGAGTGCGAACATGGTAACATTTATGATGAAATTCAATTAAACCGGTGAACACGACTTGAGTCGTAGAGGTGGGAAGTACAGTTCCTGCAATCTGAAATTGCAGATTGGAGGAGCTTCTGAGCTGTAATGTCGGCGCTCCTCTGACATGACAGTGATGGCGAGAGTGATAGAGAAGCTTCTATTTTTCCAGGTGACCCTACTTGGGTGGTAGGCGGATAAGTTAAAACAAAATCTGTAAGTGTACTGACCCAGTCACTTCAGTCTTTAAACCATTTTTGTAAATTATTTTAAGACTATCAGAATAACCCGGTGCTGCCCGTGTTTATTTCGTGTCTCATAAGTTACCCTATGAAAGTTAAAAGAAAATAACGTCCACCTTGACAGGAAGTGGTTGTGGGGTATAAGATGGAGACTCATGGCCCCACACCCACTCTTCAGAAGGAAGGTGTTGGGGGACTCATGCCCCCACACCAACTCTTCAGAAGGAAGGTGTGGGGGGACTCATGCCCCCACACCAATTCTTCAGAAGGAAGGTGTGGGGGGACTCATGCCCCCCCACACCCACTCTTCAGAATGAAGGTGTGGGGGGACTCATGCCGACACACCAACTCTTCAGAAGGAAGGTGTTGGGGACTCATGCCCCCACACCAACTCTTCAGAAGGAAGGTGTTGGGGGACTCATGCCCCCACACACCCACTCTTCAGAATGAAGGTGTGGGGGGACTCATGCACCACACACCCACTCTTCAGAATGAAGGTGTGGGGACTCATGCCCCACACACCCACTCTTCAGAAGGAAGGTGGGGGACTCATGCCCCACACACCAACTCTTCAGAAGGAAGGTGTGGGGGACTCATGCCCCCACACAAACTCTTCAGAAGGAAGGTGTTGGGGGACTCATGCACCACACACCCACTCTTCAGAATGAAGGTGTGGGGGACTCATGCCCCCACACCCCACTCTTCAGAAGGAAGGTGTGGGGACTCATGCCCCACACAAACTCTTCAGAAGGAAGGTGTTGGGGGACTCATGCCCCACACACCCACTCTTCAGAAGGAAGGTGTGGGGACTCATGCCCCCACACAAACTCTTCAGAAGGAAGGTGTTGGGGACTCATGCCCCCACACACCCACTCTTCAGAATGAAGGTGTAGGGGGACTCATGCCCCCACACACCCACTCTTCAGAAGGAAGGTGTGGGGGACTCATGCCACCACACAAACTCTTCAGAAGGAAGGTATTGGGGGACTCATGCCCCCACACACCCACTCTTCAGAATGAAGGTGTGGGGGGACTCATTCCCCCACACACCCACTCTTCAGAATGAAGGTGTGGAGGACTCATGCCCCCACACCAACTCTTCAGAAGGAAGGTGTTGGGGACTCTTGCCCCCACACCAACTCTTCAGAAGGAAGGTGTTGGGGGACTCATGCCCCCACACACCCACTCTTCATAATGAAGGTGTGGGGACTCATGCCCCCACACACCCACTCTTCAGAAGGAAGGTGTGGGGGACTCATGCCCCCACACAAACTCTTCAGAAGGAAGGTGTTGGGGGACTCATGCCCCCACACACCCACTCTTCAGAATGAAGGTGTGGGGGGGACTCATGCCCCCACACACCCACTCTTCAGAAGGAAGGTGTGGGGGACTCATGCCCCCAAAACAATTCCTCAGAAGGAAGGTGTTGGGGGACTCATGCCCCCACACACCCACTCCTCAGAATGAAGGTGTGGGGGGACTCATGCCCAAACACACCCACTCTTCAGAAGGAAGGTGTGGGGGGACTCATGCCCCCACACACCCACTCTTCAGAAGGAAGGTGTGGGGGGACTCATGCCCCCACACACCCACTCTTCAGAAGGAAGGTGGGGGACTCATGCCCCACACACCCACTCTTCAGAAGGAAGGTGTGGGGACTCATGCCCCACACACCCACTCTTCAGAAGGAAGGTGTGGGGGGACTCATGCCCCCACACACCCACTCTTCAGAAGGAAGGTGTGGGGGGACTCATGCCCCCACACACCCACTCTTCAGAAGGAAGGTGGGGGGGGACTCATGCCCCCACACACCCACTCTTCAGAAGGAAGGTGTGTGTGGGGGGGACTCATGCCCCACACACCCAGTCTTCAGAAGGAAGGTGTGGGGGGACTCATGCCTACGCACACACTATTCAGAAGTTTGTGTAATATATCCTGGACTTCCCAGGTATATTTCCAGTGTTCTTTCTTTAGTTGTTCTTATAATGGTTTTGAAAGTTTTTCGCCCTCACATTTGCGTTGTCTGGATTATTATTTTTATAAACAAGCAAAGCACTAAACCCATAAGGGCCATATAGCGATGTGGGGAGAAATGTGTGAAAATATAAATTGCCGAAGATTTAGTGTGAGGGATATATATGGATGTGTATAGTTCTGGGCTAGTAGGTTGTGAGTTAGCACAAGGAAAATAAAAATTAAAGTTGGTGAAATTGGTTAGTTTTAGTTAAAAAAAAAGGAGAGTCTGCATCAAAAGTGTGATTTTCAGCAAGGAGGTCAGTGTTGGTGTGGCTCAGACGACGGAAGTGCATCCAGCATGCACTTTGATAGATAAGACAGTCTATTAATATTAACATATGCTGTAATGAGTGTGGCCTGAGACAGTCCATAAAAGTGGTTTCAGTAGTTTCTCTTTGTGTGATATTCGTGAATGAGTCGTATGTGTCTAATACATAAGCGAGAGTATAGTCTCACAAGCCTGAAAATGTTACGAAAAAAATGTCCAGAACCCTAAATGTGGTTTAATAGAAATGAATTTGTCGTGGTCCAGTGTGGACCAACATTGTTGCCAGCAGTTGTATAGGTGGTGGGACAGCTCTGAGAAATAGTTCATGTAAGGAGTACCCCTATGAGAAATAGTTCATGTAAGGAGTAGCCATCTGCGAAATAGTTCATGTAAGGAGTACCCCTATGAGAAATAGTTCATGTAAGGAGTACCCCTATGAGAAATAGTTCATGTAAGGAGTACCCCTCTGAGAAATAGTTCATGTAAGGAGTACCCCTATGAGAAATAGTTCATGTAAGGAGTACCCCTATGAGAAATAGTTCATGCAAGGAGTACCCCTCTGAGAAATAGTTCATGTAAGGAGTACCCCTATGAGAAATAGTTCATGTAAGGAGTACCCCTATGAGAAATAGTTCATGTAAGGAGTACCCCTATGAGAAATAGTTCATGTAAGGAGTACCCTTATGAGAAATAGTTCATGTAAGGAGTACCCCTATGAGAAATAGTTCATGTAAGGAGTACCCCTATGAGAATTAGTTCATGTAAGGAGTACCTCTATGAGAAATAGTTCATGTAAGGAGTACCCCTATGAGAAATAGTTCATGTAAGGAGTACCCCTATGAGAAATAGTTCATGTAAGAGTACCCTATGAGAAATAGTTCATGTAAGGAGTACCCCTATGAGAAATAGTTCATGTAAGGAGTACCCCTATGAGAAATAATTCATGTAAGGAGTACCCCAATGAGAAATAGTTCATGTAAGGAGTACCCCTATGAGAAATAGTTCGTGTAGGAGTACCCTATGAGAAATAGTTCATGTAAGGAGTACCCTCTGAGAAATAGTTCATGTAAGGAGTACCCCCCTGAGAAATAGTTCATGTAAGGAGTACCCTATGAGAAATAGTTCATGTAAGAAGTACCCCCCTGAGAAATAGTTCATGTAAGGAGTACCCTCTGAGAAATAGTTCATGTAAGGAGTACCCCTATGAGAAATAGTTCATGTAAGAAGTACCCTCTGAGAAATAGTTCATGTAAGGAGTACCCTCTGAGAAATAGTTCATGTAATGAGTACCCCTCTGAGAAATAGTTCATGTAAGGAGTACCCCTCTGAGAAATAGTTCATGTAAGGAGTACCCCTCTGAGAAATAGTTCATGTAAGGAGTACCCCTCTGAGAAATAGTTCATGTAAGGAGTACCCCTCTGAGAAATAGTTCATGTAAGGAGTACCCCTATGAGAAATAGTTCATGTAAGGAGTACCGCTCTGAGAAATAGTTCATGTAAGGAGTACCCCTCTGAGAAATAGTTCATGTAAGGAGTACCGCTCTGAGAAATAGTTCATGTAAGGAGTACCCCTCTGAGAAATAGTTCATGTAAGGAGTACCCCTCTGAGAAATAGTTCATGTAAGGAGTACCCCTCTGAGAAATAGTTCATGTAAGGAGTACCCCTATGAGAAATAGTTCATGTAAGGAGTACCCCTATGAGAAATAGTTCATGTAAGGAGTAACTCTCTGAGAAATCTGAAGGTCTCGAACAGCTGACGGAGCATCTGAGTTTTTATCTTCATTACCCTGAACACTGGCATGTCCAACGACCCAGCAAAATACGACTTCATTTTGCTTACAGCAATTGCGACATAGCCAATGATGTATACGAAGGACAATGGGATGAGGGGAGTTGAATTTATGGATTGCCTGTAACTTGCTTTCGGAATATGAAGCAACTACGAATTATGAAGCGGACGTGGTCGCTTTGTGATGGCAATGAGAATTTAATTTTACTCCACTGTAAAAATACTTGCAAATTCTAATAAATTAACTGTGGTGAACCATTCAGGAATACATTTTTCTGTATCTCTAATATCATCAATGGATTTAGAATCAACAGTGCACAATGCTTGAAAAGAAAATTGAACTCAGCATCTTCTTTATGTAATGTTTATCTCATTCAAAAACTTTGTCATGCTTCACAAATCCACATAAGCTTAAATATAATCCCTTCCTTAATATTATGTGTATATCTGTGCCTAGCTTCAAACACAAGCAATCCACACTCGAGTCTCAAAGGAACTAGCAAACGAGCTAGAAGAAAATAGACCGGAACAGATAGGAACTAGTAGACCCATTATCCATCATAATGAAATGTGTAAAGTTAAACTTATGTATGAAGAAAGTAACAAGATGTTGTTATTATTAGACTGAAGCTAGGCTTTACGTAACTCTTACAGTACGGTTTGTATGGATATGTCAATAAAGTAAAGTGAAAAGTAATAATATTGGTAGAATTACCGACAATATGTTAAGTAAAAGGACACAAATGCAACTAATGTGACATTTTATTGTGGCAACGTTTCGCTCTCCAGGAGCTTTCTCAAGCCGTTACAAGCGTTACATGGACACAGTGGGCTATTATATACTCTCAAAGTGAGGTGAAATACTAGTGGTTTTGAAATACTAGACTGTTTTTCTTTCAATAACAGGCTCTACAAACAAACATACGGCATGGGAATGGGGTCCCCCATCAGTGCCGTCTTAGCTAACTTGTACATGGAACACCTAGAGGCTGAACACTTCGCCAACATCATACCCTCAAGCGTCACTTGGGTACGTTACGTAGACGACGTCCTCGTAATAACTCCCAAACGTTTTGATGTACGGAATCTTCAGGCTAGGCTCAACGCAGTTGAACCGGCGATCCAGTTTACACTAGAAGAAGAGTCCAATGACAAGCTACCCTTTCTAGACGTCCTCATCCACAAAGTAGATAACAACCTAAAATTTCAAGTTTACCGGAAACCTACAAATAAAAATGATCTCACACACTTCTATTCCAGTCAAGATACTAAGACCAAAAGAGGCATCATCATCGGATTCTTCCTAAGAGCTTACCGAATTTGTAGTCCTGAGTTTCTTGACGAGGAATGTACATACATTCACCAAACCTTCACTGATTTACATTTTCCTTCCTTTTTCATCAAAGATTGCAAGAAAAGAGCTCTTCAGATCATTAATTCTCCACGCGTCAACACCACTCCAAACAAAGTTATAATTCTTCCCAACAGCCAGGTTGCATCCAACATTTCTAAAGTATTTGCACAAGCTAACACTAGAGTCGCCATTGCTTCCAGTACTTCTATTAAGGATCTAACCAGGACTAAATCCAAGCACCATGAACCAGTCAACGCAGGGGTCTACACTATACCCTGTGGAGGCTGCGACAGAATTTATGTAGGAGAAACAGCAAGAAACCTCGAAACACGCATCAATGAACACATTAATGCATGCAGAAACGATAACCTGAACAACGCCTGCGTACAACACCGAAATTCCAACAATCATCTCATGAAATTCAAAGACGCCCGACTAGTAATCAAAGAAACTAATTTCCGTAGACGCAAATGCCTTGAATCAGCACTTATCTCTGTTTCTAACACAATTAAACAAAACAAAGGCAGCTTCACCATCTCTGAAGTCTTAGCAAGAATCCTCCTGAAAACAGTTAACCATACCATCACATAGTCTCTCCTGCTAATTCAACACAAGCACATCGTAGATGTGGAACACTCCTACAGGCCTTCTATATTTCAACCTCCAGCAAAAATAGTTGTCTAACCTATTGTTATACTACCCAAGTATTTGTTTTATCACCTTTTACTCATGTGCATATTGATTGTTCTACCTTATTGTATTACTACTACTACTACTACTACTACTACTTATCACTACTACCTCGACCACCACTAGTATTTCACCTCACTTTGAGAGTATATAATAGCCCACTGTGTCCATGTAACGCTTGTAACGGCTTGAGAAAGCTCCTGGAGAGCGAAACGTTGCCACAATAAAATGTCACATTAGTTGCATTTGTGTCCTTTTACTTAACAAAGTGAAAAGTGTGTGGGAAGAGTCAAGGCCATTCACTGGCGGTAATAACAATTGTGATGGACACAACATAGTAGTATTTCATACTGTGTTGTGTTCATTAACTATATGCTTCTGTAGTGTAAAATGTAAAATTACCAATATTTCACCGTAATGCCAAGTGGGTCTGACGAACACCTAGTGTGACTTCTGAAATCCTTTTGTTTTCACGCTGAGGCTCACAAGATGATCATGAGGGGCACAATAAACTGGCCGGTCAGGCAACTCAAAGTTAAACTCAAAGTTCAGTGCAATAGCAAAAGAGGGAAATTGAAAGCGATGAAGAAAGAGAACGTAAAATTGTAGTTAGGCAAGAGAGATACTGCACATGGAAGTGTGGAAGAGCAAACATGAATCGTTGGAATTTTCCATAGAGGAAAGTTATGGTAAATCATGATAGCGAACACGACGAGAAAAAAGTTGTAATAAATAGCGGCTAAGATTAAACAAATTAATCCTACATCGCGTCGATCTTTTGAAAATGGGACGTTCGCCTCTGCATATAGACTCTGGTTGAGCAAGATCAAAAAGCGCTGAAACTTAAACGTAATCCTTGATGATGAATGCGATCAAGTGTAGAAAGAGTAGTGGATAAAGCTGATTAATATATTTGGTCACCGTAGTCTAGTCTAGATAAGATTATCGCTAAATGAAAGTGAGGAAGAGTTCGCCTATCAGCACCAAGAAAGAGAGCATAGAGTTTTAATCTGCTTGGATATGAGCATTCTCGATGCCTTCATTAATAATCAGCAGTTGTTGCAGTGTTACGTCTTAGTCATCTCATTCTTAAGACATTCGAGGCAATTTACAACTTTTTCTTAAATATATTTTTTCTGAGAAACTTTTCCGTGTCGGTTAAATTAAGTTTTTGTCCTGACTTTGTACAAGTTGAAAACCTAACCTTAGTTTCTGTGCTCAGCATCACCGTCTTCCTGCTCTGTTCTACATACCACAGCATGGACGGCTCTATATGATGAAGATTTTGCCTTGCAATGATCTCTTTCCCGGTTGTTATTGTTCGTCCTTAGAACTGGGCCACTACTCACGAGTTAAAATTTTCTGTAGCTAAAATTAGTCAGAAAAAATTCTTAAGACACTGTATTATTCCCTGTACCACTCTGTACATGTATGGCTCGCGTATCCCTGAACAGGATTCTATAAAATTTCTCCGTCGTCTGTTGGATCGCAGTATGTTCTGATAACCTCACACGACCACCTTGAAAGCTGCTTGTCACAATCGTCTGATCCTCCTTGAGAGATCAATGATACAATGACTCTTACGAAAACCAAATTCATGAAGGGAGAGAGAATTCGGGTTTCCAAGTACCACAAAAAACTGATAAATAAGCACTAGTAAGTGAACTAGTAAGAGCGATATGTTTTAAATGAGAAACATTATGGCCTGAAGTACCTGGCTTGTAAAAAGGTAAGACAATGGCGGTTTTCTAATGAAAAAGAAAAATCCTTTGGAACCAAACGACATTGAAAAGATGTAAGAGGATGACCAAATCCGTTGGGTGTAAATACTGAATCACAGGGACATGATGATATCATGCCCAGCCGATGTTACTTGGCACGTGGAAAGTGTTGATGTGAGTTCGTTATAAGTTTCAACAGTTCGAGAGGTAACTTCTGGAGGGTAAGACATGTAGCCCCTGGGATACTTGTACAGGGTGATGCCCAGTTGCTGTGGCAATATCTTCAGGATCTTCAGCGTTGCAACCATTCAAATGGGTTCGGATTCTAGGGAGAACTTACCGGTCAAATTCTGTACTGATACCCTGAGTACTCACAAAGAAGTAATGACGGTGGACCCTTCTGGAGGCAGGTGTGGGGGACCTACACCTCTGCACCCACCTTTCTGGAGGCAGGTGTGGGGGACTCACACCCTCGCACTTGAATTACAAATGGCAGGAGTAGGGGGCTCATGCCCCTGCACCTGTCATGGCAGGAGGCAGGTGTGGGATAGTTGAGGTCCACCACCCACCTTGTCAGGAGGCAGGTGTGGAGGACTCACATCTCCCATACTCATTGCATAGATGTTAATTTTAAGTTCTAAGAAATAATGAGATGCACTAAATTAAATGCTCAAGCAAAGCCGACCGCAAATAAAAACATTTTCGAAGACTGTAAGTATATGCTTTTGAAATCGGTATAAAAAGACCATTAAGACGATGGTATAATCGAGACTGTACAACGAACCAAAACATTCAGGTGTCGCCTCAGCTCCTCCAAATTAATAATTAGGGAAATTTCTACATATTTTAGAAATCAGAATAAAATTAACTTTAAAATGTTTCCCCTCGAGAGGCGCCACCACCCTCATTTCAATTTTTGTAATGTGGTATAAACTGAACCTTGCTCCTGGGTACAAATGAGCCTGTAGCGACGTCTGGGATACAGCAAGGTAAAGACACAAACAAATTTTCACAAATATATTTAAAATTTGCTTCTCCTTTTTCTGATGGTACTGATTCATTACTTGGCTAAGCCAGTGCACGGAGGTCATGCTCGCTGCTGCTCACATCCATTGACAAGAATAGTTTAATCACTAAAGATTCAACTGTAATGAGATTTTTTTTCGTGTATATACATTCAGAAATACATGTATCACGATTAATGTATAATTAGAGATTCACAGTTGACTGTGCTTAGTGAGAGATACAGTAAAGACACTGATGTGTGCACCTTTCATTTTATGTATTCGGTTATATTCATACCCATCACTGCACGTTCATCAAGAACTGCATACCCATTATAATATGGGCACTGATATAGATACACAAATAATCATGACATAAGCAGAGAAATGCACATACTCATTAATGAACACGGAAGCTTGCTTACTGTATACACAGGGCACACACACTTATTCTTCTCGCTCCGCCTGTGTATCGAATCCAGGTGCCTTCACTTGTAGGTTTAACGCTCTTTCACTGAGATATAACTCAATGGGAATAATTTACTTCCACATTCTGACTCATCTAATAGAACAATAAAGTCATTTTCCCGCCTCGACATTTCAATCACAATAAGCCCTAATTAAATTGACTTTTCTGCACGTGCCTCAGTTTTTGTGTTTATATTTGTCCAATTGAAGCTAAATCCTTTACAGGGGTTGTACAGGTGTATAATTAAATTATTTTTCCTATAAATTACACGTCGAACAGTTCTCGATAGGGAAATTGTGAGATAACACAAAGGAAAAATATAAATATAAGATAAAAGATAATAAAAATATTGCGGAACGAACAGAAAACAAGCGCTAACTCAGAACGGTTATATGCAAATCAGAGAGAATTTGACTGTTTAAGACGCCTTCCTCAGTCTTCTGTTTCACTGTATATATATATATATATATATATATATATATATATGAGAGAGAGAGAGAGAGAGAGAGAGAGAGAGAGATTTGGTCTTAAATGGCAACGCTCTTCTTGCCGAATAAGGCAAGCGAAAATTTGTGTATGCAATAATTTCTCAAAAATTCATTCTGAACTTATTAACGAAAAATAATTTTTAGATCGTTATCATGCCCCCCTTGCCCCTTCTGTCCTCCAGTGTCGTAGGACATGCCCCTTAGCTCCGGGACTACTTTCGTGTGTGTGTGTGTACTCAACTAATTGTACTCACCTAGTTGTGGTTGCAAGTGTTGAGGCACAGCTCCTGGCCCCGCCTCTTCACTGGCCGCTACTAGGTCACTCTTCCTGCTCCAGGAGCTTTATCCTACCTCTTCTTAAAGCTGCTATGTAAGGATCCTGCCTCCACTACATCATGAAAAAGCCTTAATCAAATTGGACTTTGCCAATGCTTTCAACTCAGTCAGAAGGGATGCTATTCTCTAAGCAGTTTCTAGGCACTTTCCTTCCCTCTATCCCTTCATAGAATCGTGTTATAGTGTGGCTTCTAAACTTTTGTTTGGGGACCATGAAATTGACTCGTGTGAGGGTGTGCAACAGGGGGACCCTCTTGCCCCCTTTCTATTATGTCTAGTCATCAAGGATGTCACAGAAGCATTGTCCAGTGAGCTCAATATCTGGTT
>WNWK01047524.1:0-13895 GCA_009830355.1 Cherax destructor | reverse complement strand
CCCTCCGTCCCTACCACAGCATCCTTCCCTCCGTTCCTACCACAGCACATGTTCATAAATAATAAACCAACACCGTGAAACTCCCCAGAGATCCTGACCCAAACCCCATAAAAGCGTCTGATAAACCCCTCCCACATAAAAGCGTCTGATAAACCCCTCCCACATAATCAAATTGTTTTCTCCTATATGTCACGCGTTCCAAAAGAAGAGAAATCGATGTAAAGGGAATCCGCAATGGTGGCACCCCTCTCTGAGCCAAGGGTGCCACTCCTCTCCCTCCCTCTCCACTCCGTAACAAGGGTGCCACCCCTCTCCCTCCCTCACTACTCCGTCCCGGCGTAAAATATGGCACTGGTAGCAGGCGTGTCAGGTGATGACTGTGTGGGTGATGGAGTGCCAGAGAGTCGGCTCCGCTGTCCCAGAGAATGGCACCGTGGTGCCGCTGACTGATGATCCGCCGCGCCCCCCGCCTCTGCCCCCCTGCCCCCTCCTCACACCTTCCGCTGGATCAACCGGAACTCAGCTGAACAGGTGTCAGCTAAAGGGTGCCAGGGAGGGCCATAGTGAGGGAAGGTAGAGGGGAAAGAACGAATGAGACAGAAAATAATAGAAGGAAAGAAGGGTGAGGACAAAGATGAATGTGATGAAAAAGAAGAGCAGGGAAAGGAGTGAATGGAAAAAGGTTAGGAAAAGCGATGAATGCAATGGTTAAAAGAAAGTAAAGACGAAATATTGAAACTAAGGCGAGAGATGATAAGAAGGATAGGCTTCTTCTTGTAGATTCGCCGGTACATCCGGCCCGGGTCTTCTCCAGATGGTGACCCGCGGAAAAGGATAGGTGGTGAAGACCTTACAGTGGAAATAAATGGTATAAAATACCGACACAATGGAAAAATAAACACATAAGCAGTATAATGTGATCCTTTATTGACAACGTTTCGCCCACGCAGTGGGCTTTATCGAGTCACAGACAGATCTACCTGGAAAATGAGCAACATGGAGATATATATAGGGTACAGTCAGGTGGAGAATGCTGGGTCAGGTGGAGAAAGCTGCATGTGAGTCTTAAAAGTAGTGTGATAGTTGAAAACATAGTGTGACTTAAAGGACCTGCAGTGTACCATTCTTGAGTTCTAGGTGGGATAGCGTTGAAGAAGTTTCTTGGCAATAGGTTCAGCTATGTTGTAGAAGCCGTTGTTCTGGTTGAAGTTGTTGGATATACAGATGAGTGATGATTCTAGGATTCTTCGGTATTGCGTGTTGTCTTCTCTGGCGATGAGTCTTGCGTTTCTGTAGTTGATTAAATGGTTGTGTAAATTTCGGTGTTGAACACAGGCATTTCTTGAGTCGTCAGATCTGCCTGCGTACATCATTGCACTTAAAACTTTAGCAGAAGACACGACCATCAGGGTTACCACGCTGATAAAGGAGGTGGTGTCGTAATCTTGAACACTGACGATTACAGGAACAAAATGCTTAATCTACTTAATGACCCAGATACCTACAAACCTCTCACTACTAATCAAGTGGACAACCTCACCAAAACATTTCTTCACAAGACTCGCCGCATTCTGGGGAATCAGAACTAGGAAAGAAACTTCTATACACCATTCCCAGCAACCCCAGACCTGCCAGAATGTACGGTCTGCCAAAACTCACAAACCAGGTATCCCATTGAGGCCCATATCCTCGGGAATAGGCAGTGCTCCCCACCAAATCTCAGGAATTCTCGCTAAACACCTCTCCAAACTTTTGGGCACCATCAGTCCAGCACATCTCAAATACTCTGTGACCTTCTCAATCCAATTCCAACATCAACATCAGAAACAAGAAACTCTCCAGCCTTGATGTAACATCCTATTCACCAAGTAAATACTACTAAAGCTATCGATCTCTTGCGCAGGAAAATTGACGACTCGCTTGATCTTCCTCTTCCAGCCAGCGATTTCATCGACCTTGTTGAACTATGTGTGGGCTTTACATGTTTCTCTTTCGAAAACCAAATCTTTCAGCAAACTTTTGGACTACCATGGGATCGCCACTTAGTGCCGTCCTTGCGAACCTTTTATGGAACATTTGGAAGCCGAACGATTTTCCACTATTATTCCCTCTTCTGTCACCTGGCTTCGTTATGTTGACGACATTCTCATCATAACTCCCAGACCTTCAACGTTAAGCTCTCCAACACGAACTCAACCAGGTTGAGCCATCAATCCAGTTTACACTAGAAGAAGAAGTCGACAACACTCTTCCTTTCCTTGATGTTCTTCTCTAAAGCTGACCATGAACTTCGTTTTTAAAGTCTATCGAAAACCTACCAATCAACACGATCTTCTCCACTTCTACCCCACCACGACACCAAATTAAACGTGGTGTAATTATGAAACTTTCCTGCGCACTCAGAATCTGCAGCAGTGAGTTCCTTGAAGAAGAATGCTCCCTCATTGAACAAGTTTTCCAAACTTCACTATCCTCGTCACTTCATTAGAGACTGCAGACGACGGGCATTAAACATCTTCAACACACCCAGAGAAGACACTGCTGAGAAGAGATACATAGTCCTTCCCCCCAACTCCATTTCCAAACAAGTTTCCAACATTTTTTCTAAGACCTCATTCCGAGTATCCACCTCCACATCCACCATCATTAAGGACATTACCAGTAACAGACAGGAAAGCTTCAATCCACGGCAGGGTATACACAATCCTTGTAATGGCTGCAGCAAATTATACGTTGGCGAAACATCCAGAGACCTACAAACACGCATTTCAGAACACCAGTACCAGGCAGATCTGACGACTCAAGAAATGCCTGTGTTCAACACCGAAATTTACACAACCATTTAATCAACTACAAAAACGCAAGACTCATCGCCAGAGAAGACAACACGCAATACCGAAGAATCCTAGAATCATCACTCATCTGTATATCCAACAACTTCAACCAGAACAACGGCTTCTACAACATAGCTGAACCTATTGCCAGAAACTTCTTCAACGCTATCCCACCTAGAACTCAAGAATGGTACACTGCAGGTCCTTTAAGTCACCTATGTTTTCAACTATCACACTACTTTTAAGACTCACATGCAGCTTTCTCCACCTGACCCAGCATTCTCCACCTGACTGTACCCTATATATATCTCCATGTTGCTCATTTTCCAGGTAGATCTGTCTGTGACTCGATAAAGCCCACTGCGTGGGCGAAACGTTGTCAATAAAGGATCACATTATACTGCTTATGTGTTTATTTTTCCAAGACCTTACAGATTTAATGAGCGCCTTGGAGCATCAGTGAGAATCTTAGTGCTTCAATGAGGACCTTAGTGCTAGAGCGAGGACTAAATTGTTTCAACGAGAACATTAATACTTTAATTAGGACCTCCTTTGTGTTTCAATGAGGACCTTAGTGATTCATTGAGGACCTCAGTGCTTCAATGAGGAGTCAATGAGGACCTTAATTCTACAAGGAGGCAATGAAGATAATAGTATTTCACTAGAGGCTGTGAAACGAGACCCAGTGTGGTTCATTGGGTTTAAAGAAAGTAATCTGTTTCAGAGACGAGAGAGAGATTGCACTCTAGAATACTCAATATGTGCACTATTCCCAGACTACACACTATATGCACTATACTCAGAGTGTATACTATATGCATTACCCCCAGACGACACTCTACATACATACAATACACTACATTCAACCCACGATGAAGTTCAGTGAAGAAAAAATAATAAAATTTAATCGTGGGAAGAGAACATAAAGCAAGATAATCAACCCATTTAGTTAGAGGTGAAATCAGAAGACGGCCGTGCTATGGGAGTGATTTTCTTGGCAACACTGTAACACCAAGACAACAGTGAATGTTTGCCTGAAAGTCAATAGAGTGAAAAATTTTATAACTAGAAGCATTGGGGAAAAATCTTCCTGGTAGTCATTGAAGCAAAAAATTTGTGAAACTTTAAAATTACGTTCTACATATATAAATATATATATATATATATATATATATATATATATATATATATATATATATATAATATAAATACCTAAGACAAATATATGAAATAAATACGACCTGCCTTGCCTTCGGTAGTCAAGCCTGGCTACTGCAACATTCCTTTGTTAATTTAGTTTTACAATTAATGCGTGTACTTATAAACGCGCGCTATTAGTACTATTGAGCTCAAAAATACAGTCTTTATTTTAGGCTTTAAATAATCACTCACAATTAATCCCTTTCTCAGCAGTATTTACCAATATTTTAATTATTGTTCATGTCCCGCCTTCGTTGGTGTGACAACAACAACTACTACCACTATTGATACTACTACTACTCCTGTTACTTTTACTACTAATAATAATACTTCATCGCTTACTATGTAAATCTCCTTTCGCATGTTTCTGTTAGACTGATAAATCCCCTGGCAGGCGAGGCGGCTCCCATAAAAATATCCAGGTGTTACACGTGTCTTCATCATCAATTTTTGAAAGCAATTAATCATATTAGCAAAGTTGATACCCAGCATTGTTTGAGTTCGCATTTGTCTTCAGTAAACATTTTTTTCCACTTCAGTCAAACTTTAAATCAATTAGGAAACACTTAGTCTGTATCCGTAAAGAAAATCATTTAGTTTTAACATTTATGTTCTTTAATTAAATCTGTCAGAAATGGAGCGGCCAGTTTTTCCAAAGTATTAAAGAGGACAGGAGGAGCAGGAAACTGAGTAGACTCCGGAATTTAAAAACATAAAAGAAGTATTTAACATATATCTTACCCTTGATAGAAGGAAGTGAGATTGGAGTGAGTTGGTTTGGGGGCGCAATAACTGCTGTATCTCCCTGTGGAACCACCGTCTGCTGTTGCTGCTGCTGCGAGACATGATTCTGCTGCTGTTGTGGCACCGGTGGCACTTGACCCTGACCGGGCGTGGGCACGGCATTGGTCATGATCTCCGGGCTCTTTCTTCCCTGCGACCGAGGCTGGTCTCTGACCCACGTCATGTATTCCTTGCTGAAGGTTGGCTCACAATAGCCCATCTGCGGGGGAGTCATGCAGGAGCTGTAGTCTGCTTGCGTTCCCTGCATCATGTGTTGCGGTACCATATTGGAAGCCAGGCCGCAGGCGGCTCGGTAATCCACATAGTCGTCGTAATATTGACCGCATTGGCCGTCGTAACCGTAGCCGTTATTGTAGGCGGTGTCGTAATAGGAAGCGTAGGGGTTAGGCTGGGCCGGGTAGGACTCGTAGAAACTCTTCTGCATGATGCTGAGGGGATGTGCTGTCACAGGTGCTGCAGGGGTCACCACGTCCTCTCCCTCACAAGCCACCAGGTGAACTGACCTTTGACCCGGCTCGCCCATCTCCTCTACCTGGGGTCCCGTGCCCACTCGACCAATCACACTCTTCCGCTCAGGTCAACCACAAATCTGCAACAAGAAATATGGTCGTCAGTTTAAGAGACCAATCCTCATCGACCTGCCGTGACCCCAAATGAGTGTCCAAACATATCCATTGTTATTATTTATGAACGCTACAGCGTTCCGAGGATGGCAGGAGACGCTGGGAACGTCCTCAGCTGAGATTAGCTAAACACAACACACAAATAACTGAGAGAGAGAAAGGCTTACGACGGCTTTTCGGTGTGACTTTCTCATTGGTCCAAGTCGGACCGAAACGTCGTGCGGGTTATTTGAACATAAGAACATAAGAAAGGAGTTAAATTAGACACATATGCAACACTTGGGTATCTTTATTGAGGAAACGTTTCGCCACACAGTGGCTTCATCAGTCCAATACAAAGAAGAAAGTAGTAATAAGAGGAGGAGTTTGAGGTAATCAGTCCCTCGGCCTGGAGTCGATGTGTTCAGTCCATCAATCTTAAAGTAAATACAGCATAAGGCAAATAGAAGTTTTGCATATGTGTCTAATTTAACAACTTGTCGGTTCTCTGAACCATTCATCTACATCCTGTCTGACACAGCAACTTCTTGGGATCTTGATACAAACGGATTCTTCAACACTTGTCCAAACCTTTGGACAAGGACCTACTTCGACTAGTGGATGATACCACTATGACCCCGCCTTCTCCTGCTTCATCTCACCTGTCTACAGTATATAAGCAACTTCTATTTGCCTTATGCTGTATTTACTTTAAGATTGATGGACTGAACACATCGACTCCAGGCCGAGGGACTGATTACCTCAAACTTCTCCTCTTATTACTACTTTCTTCTTTGTATTGGACTGATGAAGCCACTGTGTGGCGAAACGTTTCCTCAATAAAGATACCCAAGTGTTGCATATGTGTCTAATTTAACAACTTGTCGGTTCTCTGAACCATTCATCTACATAAGAAAGGAGGAACACTGCAGGAAGCCTGTTGGCCCATACTAGGCAAGTCCTTCACAATCCATCCCACTAACAGAATATTTCATCAACCCAATTTTCAATGCTACCCAAGAATTTGTGTATTGTTCCACTCACGGAATTATGACTTTTTATTCTAAGTTAAACACATGTCCGCCATAGACTACAAACTCTCAAAAAATCATCACGTACAAAATTAATGTCACAACAAATATCTCATCCAGAGATAAAGCAGTTGCAACACCGTAACTGGAACAGCACATAAGACAAAGGAACTTATGACGACGTTTCGGTTCGATTTGGACCATAAACTACACACTGACTAGTTAATAGTCCAAGACGAACCGAAACGTCGTCAAAAGTTTGTTTCTCCTGTGTGCAGGATGATGGTGTCGATGTTATCCACTTCCAGATATAATTCATTTTCTTTATATATGCATGAGCCTTCAAGGCAGGGAGCCTTCTTAATAAAAAGTAGCTATTGCTGACTAGAGATCTTTATTGAGACGTTTCGCTTAGACATAGAGATTTTATAAAATTAAACCATAGTATATCGGCTTTGCAACCTCTCATTTAGGATGCTGAGGGGGGGTTATTGAGATGGTTTGGACATGTAGAGAGGATGGAATAAAATAGAATGACTTCGAGAGTGTATAAATCTGTAGTGGAGGGAAGGCGGGGTAGGGGTCGGCCTAGAAAAGGTTGGAGGGAGGGGGTAAAGGAGGTTTTGTGTGCGAGGGGCTTTGACTTCCAGCAAGCGTGCGTGAGCGTGTTAGATAGGAACGAATGGAGACAAATGGTTTTTAGGACTTGACGTGCTGTTGGAGTGTAGGCAAAGTAACATTTATGAAGGGTTTCAGGGAAACCGGCAGGCCGGACTTGATTCCTGGAGATGGGAAGTACAGTGCCGGCACTCTGAAGGAGGGGTGTTAATATTGCAGTTTTGTAGCTGTAGTGTAAGCACCCCTCTGGCAAGACAGTGATGGAGTGAATTATGAAAGTTTTTCTTTGTCAGACCACCCTGCCTTGGTGGGAAACGGCCAGTGTGTTAATAAAATAATAATAATAATAATAATAATAATAATAATAATAATAATAATAATAATAATAATAATAATAATTTAATAGATAGATAGATGGTGACCTGTTCTTAGCTCAGTGAAGACGTGTCTAGTGTACTCCCTGTGGACTGAATCAAGATGCCCCCTATTGAGCAACTTTACCAGCAGCTTAAGGAGGAATTGAGGGTAGCGAAGCTTGAGATACGGCGATTGACGGAGGAAAATAAGAGGATTCGTAGTAGTCCTCCTGTTGTGAGTCCTCAGGTCAAGAAGGTAACCTGGGCAGTGGCCGGACAGCATGGGACGAAGTTGAAGATCAAGAAGACGAATGGGAGGTAGTAACGACGAAGAAGAAAGAGACTGCTGTGGAAACTTCGAACTCCTTTTCTGTGCTTCCAGACGAATGTGAGTCGACTACTGGAAACGTCACGACGAACTGTACCAAGGAAGGTAAAAACATTGTTGTTGTTGGGGATAGCCAAGTTAGATATATGGATAGGGCCTTCTGCTTGAAAGATAGGAGTAGGAGACAGAGGGTTTGCTTTCCTGGGGCTGGGATGGAAGACATTGTTAGCCGACTTGACAACATCATGCATGGTAATGGGATCAATCCTATTATCTGCCTCAGTGCTGGAGGCAATGATGTATCCAAGCGTAGAAGTGAGGATTTAGTTAGTAGGTATAAGGCAGCAATAGACATCATTAGGAAGAAGGAGGGAGCCCTGTTATATGTGGCATTTTGCCAAGAAGGGTGTTGGAAATGAATGGCTGTCCAGAGCGATTGGTATAAATTGCTGGCTGGACAAACACTGTAAGGATAATGCAGTCCCATTCATAGACAACTGGGACCACTTCTATGGCCGAAATGACATGTATGCCAGGGATGGGGTTCACTTATCCAGGGCAGGTGTAGAATTTCTCTCTAGCTCAGTTGAGGATGTTGTTAGGGCTTTAAACTAGGATTAGTTAGAGGTATGGGTTTAGGAATGGTAAATAATGAGGGCCAAAATATTGATTCAGGCTTTGATATCATAAATCATAACAATAACAGTAATCGAGTGACACAGGGTAATGATAGTAACAGAAATTGTGTAAAACAAAAGCTGAAAAAGGTTCACAAGAAGATACATATCAATGTATTTTATACTAACTGTCGAAGCGCCAGAAATAAAATTAACGAATTACGTTTGGTAGCATGTGCTGGGAACTTTGATGTCATTGCAATAACTGAAACATGGTATAATACCAAGAGTCGGGATATGATTGCTGAGTGTCATATTCAGGGTTTAAGTTGTTCCATGTAGATAGATATAATGGGAAAGGGGGGAGTTGCATTGTATGTACGAGAAAATATAAATTGCTGCATAAAAACAGGCATAAAAATAGATGGATCATTAACAGAATCTGTTTGGGTAGAGTTTCTAGAAGGTCAAAAAAAACTGATTCTAGGTGTAATATACCGACCTCCAGGCTTGGATCACGATAGAGGAGACTTCTTTGGGACGAAATTGTTAGGGCTTCTAGGCACAATAACGTAGTGTTAGTAGGGATTTTAACTTTAGTCAAATTGACTGGACTTCTTTGACCGGTAATCTGGAGTCCAGTGACTTTATGGAAGTAGTTCAGGACTGTTTTCTGAAGCAGTGTGTGACGGAGCCTACCAGAGGTAATAATTTGCTCGACCTAGTCTTGTCAAATAAAGAAACTCTTGTAAATAATCTGGAGATCACTGAAGAGCTTGGAGCTAGTGATCACAAATCCATTAGTTTTAATATTACATGGGAGTACGAGAATAGGGATAATACGGTAAAGTTCCTGATTTTCGTTCTGCCGATTATATTGGACTTAGGGAACACCTGTCTAATCTCGACTGGGGTAATCTAGCTAACGATTACGATGGGATCTGCGTTTATGATTTTTCTTAATAATGTACAACGTGCACAGAGTATGTTTATTCCCCAGAGAGAATTTAGGTCAAATAATAACGATCCCAAATGGATTAACAGGAGGCTAAAACATTTATTAGGGAGAAAAGAGGAATTTATAGGCGCATCAAAAGAGGAGATGTTAACCTTATTGACCAATATGTTCAGTTGAAAAGAGAAGTAAAAATGGGGATTAGAAAGGCTAAACGTGACTATGAGATTAAGGTTGCTAATGAATCAAAGACTAATCCAAAAGGGTTCTTTCAAGTGTACAGGACGAAGGTGAGGAAAAGGTAGGACCTCTGAAAATTGGGAATGGACAGCTGACGGATAACGAACTGGAAATGTGTTCTCAATTTAATGACTATTTTTTGTCAGTCTTTACACAAGAAGACGTAAATGAGATTCCAGAAATTAACAATTATTCAGTTCCTGAAGAATTCAAATTAACTAATATTACTGTCACGAGGGATATGGTTATCAAACAAATAGATAAACTGAAGCAAAATAAGTCCCTGGACCCGACGAGTTGTTTTCCAGGGTACTTAAAGAATGCAAAATGGAACTTAGTCAGCCATTAACGAATGTGTTTAATACGTCCATCCTAACTGGTGTTGTGCCAGAGATGTGGAAGATAGCTAATGTAGTTCCTATATTCAAATCAGGGGATAAGTCCATGCCATCAAATTACCGTCCAATAAGCCTCACGTCTATAGTAGGCAAATTATTAGAATCAATTATAGCTGATATTATCAAAGTCACCTTGAAGAACATAATTTGATTAATGAATCTCAGCATGGGTTTACGAGAGGTCGTTCCTGCCTGACAAATTTACTGACGTTTTTCAATAAAACATTTGAGGCAGTAGACAGTGATAAAGAATATGATATAGTTTACTTGGATTTCAGTAAGGCCTTCGATAGTACCTCACAAGAGACTCTTAAGAAAGGTGGCAGCTCATGGTATAGGAGGTAAAGTTCTAGCATGGATGAGGCATGGCTTACCAATAGAAAGCAGAGAGTTTCCATTAATGGGGTCAAATCTGAATGGGGATTTGTCACTAGTGGCGTTCCACAAGGATCAGTTTTGGGCCCATTGTTGTTCATAATTTACATTAATGACCTTGATGAAGGAATTGCAAGTGACATGAGTAAATTTGCTGATGATACAAAAATAGGCCGTATAATTCATTCTGAGGAGGATAACAGTGAACTCCAGGAGGATTTGGATAAATTAATGTCTTGGTCTGAAAAGTGGCAGATGAAGTTCAATGTGGACAAGTGTAAGGTGCTTGTCGTTGGTAATGAAAATATCCCTCGAATTTATAAACTAGGTGAAGTTGAGCTTGATCATACAGAATGTGAAAAGACTTGGGAGTCATGGTAAGCGAAATCTAAAGCCAAGACAACAGTGCCTAAGTTGCGCAATAAGGCTAACAGATTACTAGGATTTATTTCAAGAAGTATAAGCAACAGAAGTCCAAAAGTTATTTTACAGCTCTATACATCACTAGTGAGACCTCATTTGGATTATGCAGCTCAGTTTTGGTCTCCTTACTACAGGATGGATATAGATTCATTGGAGAACATACAAAGAAGAATGACTAAAATGATTTACAGTATAAGAAATATCCCGTATGAAGATAGACTTAGAGCATTGAATCTCCACTCTCTGGAGAGACGTAGAATGAGGGGAGATATCATCGAGGTGTACAAGTGGATGATGGGCATAAACAAAGGAGATATTAATAAAATACTGAGGATATCGAACCAAGTAAGAACCAGAAATAACGGATTTAAATTGGATAAATTTAGATTTAGAAAGGACATAGGCAAGTACTGGTTTTCGAACAGAGTTGTAGATGCGTGGAACAATCTTCCGAGTAGGGTGATAGAGGCTAGGACCTTGGGTGGCTTTAAAAGAGATTGGACAAATATATGAGTGGGAGGGGCTGGGTTTGATTAGTGTCGTGAGTACAGGAGTAAATTCTTAGGTAGTGGTGGTTTTGATAAGGACCTGCCTTGTATGGGCCAGTAGGCCTTCTGCAGTGTTCCTCCATTCTTATGTTCTTATGTTCTTATATGATCTCACAAATATCACCCTATCCCGTAACAGACCGTCAGTTCCACAAAAACACGTCAACTACCTGGAGGGTATTCCGGGGATCGACGTCCCCGCGGCCCGGTCTATGACCAGGCCTCCCGGTAGATCAGTGCCTGATCAACGAGGCTGTTACTGCTGGCTGCACGTAGTCCAACGTACGAACCACAGCCCGGCTGATCTGGCACTGACTTTAGGTATCTGTCCAGCTCCCTCTTGAAGGCAACCAGAGGTATACTGGTAATGCCCCTTATGGCTGGTGGGAGGCTGTTGAACAGTCTTGGGCCCCGGACACTTATTGTGTTTTCTCTTAGTGTACCAGTGGCGCCCATACTTTTCACTGGGGGTACGTTGCACCGTCTGCCAAGTCTTTCGCTTTCGTATGGCGTGATTTATGTGTGCATATTAGGGACAAGTCCCTCCAGAATCTTCCAGGTGTAGATTATGATATATCTCTCTCGCCTGCGTTCCAGTGAATATAAGTCTAGTGTTTCTAGTACTTCCGAGATTCCCAGAAAAAACATTTAACACTCACCATTTTCGGGCCTTGTTCCTAGGCCACCTGTGAGTCTGTGGGCTCCTCAGCTACCGTTCACAGCATGGATGTGTTGCACAGCAAACTGTTAACTTCGGCTGCAAAATATAAATCTGTGAAGTATCAACAGTGAAATCAGTCTGTTCCCCCCACAGCACATCGTGGTGTCACTGGTGATCATTTGCAACAGTCAACACAGCACTAATAAACAAACGAGATTAATTTTTGCTACAATAATCCAGTCTCTGTGGCGGCACCTTTGTTCTCAAATATCTCTTCCCTCACAGTCTTCCACTATCTCTTTTCTTCCTTTTATCATTATATAACTAGAAGAAACTCAATAAATTTTTCTAGTATTGGTATTATACTAGTATAGCATCAACATATTGTAACTTGAAATAAAATATACAACTAGATTAAACTCAACCAATTTTTCTAGTATTGTCTTTTAATAGTATGTATAATCATATTGTACTTTGAAATAATACATAACTAGAATAAACTCAATCAATTTCTCTAGTATTAAGTACTTAGTGAATATATCTTTAGAATAAGCTGCCCCTAATGCCATGGCATGCCAGTGGCTCTCCTTGCATTACAGTTTTATAATTGTAACTACCAATAACAATGTACACTTGTAACATGCATCGAAATAAAAATATATTATTATTATTATTATTATTATTATTATTATTATTATTATTATATTACTTCTCCACTTCCTCTTCCCCTCCTCCTGTTTTTCGTCTTCCTCCTCCCCTCCTCCTACTTCTCCTCTTCCCTACTCCTCCTCCTCTTCCCTACTCCTCCTCTACTCCTCTTCCCCTACTCCTCCTCTTCCTTCTCCCCTCCTCCTCACACACCTCAAAATGACCAATTACAAAGCAGTGATGGGCTTCAGAGGTGTTTAGGCTTTTAGCTCTCCCGAGACTTGTTAATATCGTCGAACTCCCCGCCTCCCCCGGAAAGCTCTCGCAGTGATTAATGGAGGGGCGGAGGTGGTGCTGTGTCGTCGTCGGTGGCCAGAGCTGTGAAGTCTGTGGCCAGGACGAGGTGGTGGTGGCATCCTGTGGCCAATACGAAGGGGTGCTGTGTCATCGGTGGCCTTGGCGAGATGGTACTGGTGGCCGGGAAACCGGGGTATTTGGGTCTTCGGTGATGACTAGAAGATGCTGGGGTCTTTAATATCATGAAGGGTTTAAAGTCGTCTGGTTCAGTTACTCGGGATACAAGGAGACAATGCTCAGAGAGTGGTACGTAAATATAGATAGATTATTTGGATAGGCTGCTAAGCTAAGTCTTTGCCCAGATCTTTTCTAGGGAAACGTGGGAAGTTGTGAAACCGTTTCGGCTAGTCATAGCTAGGAGATGATGAGTGGATATCTGGGTTGTTCGCCAAACATGAAGGGTCACGAAGTCTCAGGGCCTGTTACAACTGGGAACAGTGAAAAGTTGTGATGAGAGGGGGTCTGTTAAGGCAAACATTGCTCTGTTGAAAGCTGCTAAGACATTTGGAAAACGTTTCTTTCTCTGTAGAGCTTCATGTAATCACAGCTTGACTAAGCTCTCACAAAGCGAAACGGTATCACGATAACACTTGTTCTTCAACGTTTTTAATTTCTTTCACAGAGAGTTCATATAAACGAAATTTATTATCTGTGTAAATTAATCTTTGCTGTATCTGGCGCCTCTTCAACCGGCATTAATCAAATCAGCATCAAATCATGCTCAATTACTCCCCAGAATCCCGTTGTCCAACACTCCCCCTATAATAAATGACCCCTGACCTCGCTCGGGAAACCAAGGGGAGATAGGTTGGGAAAGAGTAAGGAAAAGGGAAAAACCCCCATGTAGGGGTCAGCAGTAAATCCCCCTTTCATCTGGGACCTTGTTCCCCTGATTTTTAT
>WNWK01047523.1:0-13895 GCA_009830355.1 Cherax destructor | reverse complement strand
AAGGGGCGTTTTCCCCCGGGCCCCTTTCTTTACCTTCCCTTTTTGCAGATGGACCCCCCTTTTAATCCTGACTCTTCTTGACTTTTTGAAGAAACTGACTTGCTACAAAACTCTAAGTTATCCTCTAGCACCTCCTCAGCCCCTTCTACCTTGATCTCTTTACCCTCTACCCCCTGCACTATCCACCATCCTGCTGCACTCCTCCCTACAATCATCCATCCCCCTTTTCCCCTTTTCTCCCCTCCTGCAATAACCTGCAGCGCATAACCCCTGTGGTTTAGCGTTCTATTTGATTATAATAAAAATTTGGGATGACAGACCCAATTCCCTAGATCAAGAGCCCCTCTCCAGCTAAGTCTTCAAAAACTTGAATCAGTACCTGTTATGACGTGAAGGATAGAACAAGACAATTTCACTGTCACTCCCCCTGAAATTAAGTGTTCACAGTGTCGGCATTTAAAAAAATTTGATGGTAATGATCCCAAAAAATACAAAATCTGATGGAAAATTTATAAAATTACACGGGCACAAAGTTGGCGGTCTGGGTGTTTTTACGAGGTGATTTCTCCAACTTTGAGATCTATTTTAAAATTCTATTACTCATTTTGGCCAAAATCTAAGTTATTTTGCTAGTGTACCTTCTATTCTATCATGAGCAAAAAAATGCTGTTTCAACTATCGGGACTACCCGATAAAGTACAGAAGCTGGTAAATTTAGTCAATTTTTTAAAATTCAAAAAATTTCCCAAATTTAAAAACAGTTGAAAATAAACACTGTATGCACCCCAGCCAAAAAAACAACCTTCCTCTGTTCATTAATTGCACCCCAGGCTTGCCCTCCATTCTGAATCCATCACCCCAAAATAAAATTTTACCCTATTCCTTAATAAAAATTTAAACCCAAAGAATCATTGGTTATGGTTCAGGGCATTCCCAAAAATTGGACAGACCTAGTAAAAACCCATAAAAAGACCAGGGGGGAGTGGGGGAAACCTCACCTTATTGGAAAACTATCATGAATCTAACATTTTCAGTACTTTGACCTCTTTTCAAGCCCTTTGGTCTTGAAACCAACCAAACTCGCTCTACTTTGGAGTTTTCCCTACTATCAAAGAAACAGCCAATAAAGGCATAAAAACTATCCTAGAAAACACCTCAAATTTTCTATTTTAAACCAAACACAAGGTCGCACATTTGACCGTGGGGGGAAGATTTTTCTCACCACAAGACCTATTCTCTCATGCCAAGTCAAAATTTGCCACTATAATATTTGAGGGTTTTTATAACATGATCTATGCAAGCAACACTGGCATCAAAACTTAGGTCTATGTGAAATGGTAAAAAAGGGTTTAAAATGGTGAAGTACTGTCTTGGGGGCCCAAAAACTGGATATACTTTACAGGTTTTAAACTACCATACAGCATCTTAGGTAAATCCCCCAATATTTGTAATAAGTAGTAAAGTTGAGCTTCAATTTAAAAAAAGTATTTGGGGTATCCACTTATTTTTGGGGTTAAAAAAATACCATAAAAGAAACATATGCAAGCTTTTTTATTTCTACTACACTGACAAACCACTAAATTTTGTACTTAAACCTTTGATGATGCTTTCTCGTGATGAAATTTTATCTTCAGTCTTCATTCCCCAGATTCTGAAGGAAATATTAAAAGTTAATGATTCAGTAAGCCACTGTTTTTTTTTAAAATTTAATCTTCAGAGTTCTTCATTTCCCATATTATCCAAAATTAATAATTTTTCAAGTTGTTCTATAATTCAAACAGGGGGAGTTTTTTCACTATCAGAATGTAAAAACCTATCAGCATATATTAAGAATTTTGCTAAGGTGTTTTCAAAACTGCAAAGTTTGCAGTTAGCAGCCAAAAATTTTGGGAGGAGTGTTTTTTGCATGCACCTTCCTGCTTTAAATATAGATAAACAGGCATAACGTGTGAATTTTTTTTTTTTAACTAAAGAGCTTTTTAAATTTATTTTTTAAAAATTATGGTACAATTTCAGTTAAAAAGCATAAGGTTTTTACCAGTTGGTTTCATTTTGGGTAAATATTAGGGAACAGCTTAAGAATTCTTTGTCTTTTTTATAATCTTTGATTTATAACAAACTATTGCAAAAAAAAATTTATATTATAAAAAATTTAATACACTTTACGTTATTTTAAAGTTACTTTTTAACTATGTATGTTCATTTAAAGTTGCAATATTAACAAAAAAATAATTTTTTTTTCTCCAACAGGGGTGTCCAACCGAAGAAAAATGGGGGGGCAGTAAAAGTGGTCCATTTTTGGGGGGGTGTAAGGAAACACTGACTTGTTGCACTACAAAAAAACAAAAATGTCCTTCTCAGCTTATAATTGACATTGGAAAAATTTATGGGATATTACTATATTCAGAAAAAAAATGTTTGAGCCTATAACTAGAAATACTATACATACACTAAATTATCACAACATATGTTCCCACATTAGGGGAAATACATTGATGGTTGCTGGGGTTCATATTTTTCATTACCCCCACCACAATGTTTACTGTAATAAAAAAATGTATACCAGTGCTAGGTATTTAAAATTTAAAAATTCTATAATATATTTTACTGTACAGTTTTAGATGAATCTGTAATAAATTTACAGTGGACCCCCGAGCCGGTCAAAATTTAAATTCCCAGAAGGCGTTAAATGCCATTACCAAAAGGGAATTTGTTCCCTTAAGGAAAAATATAAATTAGATTAGTCCTTTCAGACCCCCAAAATACACATACAAAAGAATTACAAATATTAAACTTACATAATTGTTGTTTCTGAGGTGACCAAAATTTCGGGGGTCCACTGTATCATGTGAATAGGTGACAAACATTTCAGTTAGAAAATATAATCTTTTTTCTTGTTTTCTTCCTTTTTTAACAACAGTAGTATACAGTGGACCCCCCGGGCCCCCCCCAGCAAAATTCATTTTAGAAACCTGCTCAAATTTCCATTACCGGAAAACTTTTAAGTAATGTCACGTAGGTTAGTCTATTTCAGACCCCCAAAAAAAACTTCCACGACCACAATATTATACTTACAAAATTTACGATTTCCGGGGTGCCGTTAGGCGGGGGGCCCCCTTTTATTGTGTTTTTTTTTAAGTTGTTCATTCTCAGTGTTGGGAAAAAATTTTACGTACTATCTTTACAACTTTTTTTCCTTCAATGACTGTAACCCCCCCCTCCCTCATTCTTTGATTTTTTTCATTTTTAAAAGGGGGGGCCTTGTCTTTAGTTTTCCCCATAAATGTAATGCTTTTGATGTCCTTGCCTAACCTCCCTCTCCCCCTTTCACTTCTGCTGTGAACTCACTGTTTGATGTTTATGAGTTTAGCACTTTAATGAATATAAAAGTTGAACTAATAACTTAATTCCTTTAATAATGGAACTGCACATTATTTTTTATGGTTCTTCGACCACGAGCTGAAAATATATTTTTATGGGAATTTAGGGATACTATGTGAATTAAAAATTAAACAGGTAATAAAATTAACTTAAAAAGTACTACACTGAAGATAGAGTTCATGGTATACTGTGTAACCAGTATAATAAAATTTTTGGGTATACTGTATACTAGTAGTATCTCAAGATATAATTTATGTATACTTGTGTATTTTTGTAGGAAGATAAAATTTTAATCCCTTTACCTACAGGGAATTATTATATCAGGGTTAAAAAGTTCAATATATCAAAATGGATGTTGTTTATAAATTTTTTTAGCAGTGCCTGCTCACCCAAGGTAAAGGAAGCTAAAATGTGTTTGTTGTTTTTTTTCTGAATAATATAATTTGTTCAATTGTTATTTCAGAAAAAAGTTCCAAACTTTTGATTAGTGTAACAGATATTAATTTTTTCCTTTTAAAACAACTAATTTTTAAATAATACTAAAATAATTATACTACCATCCTTATATTTAAATAAATCCCAAATAGTTCTTTATGTATTTACCATTTTGTTTTTTATAAATGTACAAAAAAAATGTAACCAACTCAGTGTTAGGATATAATATTTTTTTTCATTTTTTTTTTTCATGCATAAGCCATTTTTATTAATTATATTGTTATTTTCTACCAATATTTTAGGTTAGTGCATAGGTTGTGGGGGCAAAATTTTTTAAAACAAATCAATTTTGGGCAATGTCATGAAAAAAAATTACACTTTTAGATCACACTAGTACAGGGACCCCAGTATCGTAATTAACCGTTCCGGGAGCTAGTACTTAACACAAATTTTTTAAAATGAACCATTATTTCATGAAATAAAAATAAAATTAATCCGTTCCAAAAAAAAATATTACATATAAAAAAATTTAAAAAACAATATATATATATATATACATTTACTTACCTTTTTGAAGAGTTGGATCAAAGAAAAATAATGATAATAAGGTCCTCTTTTTTTCTTCCAAAACAGGCCTGTTTATCAGAAAAAAACACTTGGGGGGGAGAATTGTTCAGCCTCTACGAAGGGAAACCCCCACTCCCTGCATCCCTCACACCCCCTGCATCCCTGCTATACCCCTGCATGCCTGCTACACCCCCTGCATGAATGCCCACTTCCTGCATGAATGCTAACCCCCCTGCATGAATGCTACCCCCCTGCATACCTGCAAACCCCTGCATGGTGCTCCCCCCTGCATGAATGCTAACCCCCTGCATGAATACTACACTCCCTGCTACCTGCTAAACTCCCTGCAGGGCTAACTCCCTGCAGGGCCTTTTGCTCCCAACCCCCCCTGCATGCCTGCTACACCCCGATGCCTGTACACTCCCTGCATCCTGCTAACCCCCTGCATGAATGCTACATTTCCCCATGAATGTTACCACGGGGGTGCCATGGGAAGCTTTTTGGACCCATGGTGATTTATTTCACAGTGACAATCACAAAAAGCACCAAAACACCAAATGAGTGTGAATGTTTCAAAGAGCCCTAGGTAATGTTCTCTAAAGGAACAACCCCACTGGCGGGGTCCCCGGGGTTTTTACGATTCTCGGCGAAAAAACTTTCAAACACGATGTTTACGGAAGAACCTTTCAAACTGGGGTCCCCTGTACAAGTTCAAACAAACAAAAATACCAAGTTTTTAAAGTATGAACATAATATAATATGACCCATTTTGGTCAGGGGCATGACATACAAACATTTCATAATACGAGAGCTATACATTAATTTAGTGTTGCTATTTCATAATATTTTGTTTAAATTAATTTTCTAGCATGACACTTGAATATAAGAAACCCACAAGAACACAAGCTTCAGATAATTAGATGCAAGTGCCATTTTTTTCAGGGGGTGGTGGTTTGGTTTGGGGTATCCAACTGATGCTTAGTTATGGGTATAGATAAAACCCCGAAAGGTGGTTATTTAAATTCATGCCCAGCACTTTTAGGCCAGTGGTTGCTTAATTACTAAAAGGGTACAATAATGAATCACATCAGGATTAATTTTCCTAATGAACAAAATACCACTACCACTTAGGACTTCAGTGCTCTGTTGTTAATTTAGCCCTCAAAGCCCCATTACGGGTCTTTTTCAATTTTGCAATTTTTACTAAGAGAACATCAAAAAAAGTGCTGCATGTTTTTCATTTTACTGAAAGTATTTTTAAAGAACCTGAAATTAACAAAAATCCCTACAACTATGCACCATGTGTAAACATAAATAAAAGTTATATAACTATTGATTTCTACTAATGAATATATTTTGGCTTCAAATTTCTGTATTAATACAATAATATTTTCAATATTTCAACAAGTGTGACTTTAACCCTTTTAGGGGCAAGACCCCCCATCCTGAACTCGTTTTAGGGGCAAAAAATTTAAAAAAAAATTTTTTTTTATGAAATGATAGAGAATTTTTTTCCCCATGATAATGACACCAAAATTAGAAATTTGATGGGAAAAAGGGACGGAATTATGCTCTTGTGAAGTTAGGCTCAACAATATTTACAATCAGTGATTTCCCCCCTTTAAGCCCCATTTTCGCCAATTCCAATGTTCCAGTCGACAAAATCATAGCTTTTTACTGAACTCCATTTTTTATCGATTGGCAAAAAAAGCCCATTTACCGATTTCAACTACCCATTGGGCAGAAATTGGAATTTGGAATTTCATGCAAATTAAAAGATGCCAATTTTAAAAAGAGTCCAGCATAATCAAGCAGACATTCCCATAAAAAAAACATTTTTCTGTAAATTAGCCACGTCTCCAGGCCCCTCTTATATTATTTGCTTTCCATTTTGAATTTTTCATTCTCACAAAAATAGGAGATTTACTGTTATAGACTACAGTGGACCCCTGCTTCTGTTCACCTCCAAACTTGAACAATTATTTAAGTGTATTTTTGGAAAGAGCTTTTGTAAGTGTATTTTGGGTCTGAAACGACGACCCACTTACATTTGTCCTTATGGGAACAAATTCGCTCGTACGCACTTGAACAGCATTCTGGAAGGAATTTTGAACGTAAAACCGAGGGTCCACTGTACTGCATTATTGTAAAAATAGTATAAATAGTATCAGCGCACTTGTGAAAGAACATTAAGGACCTACCAGTTGGACGGTATTGGATGCGTGAGTGATTTGTTTACTTGAACATCGGTAAAAATCAAACATTTCTGCTACTTTGAGCTCACTTCAAGGTACTTTTCATCGTGGTTCAATCAAATCATCTCTAGTTCTGTAATATATCTTCCATTCTATCAAATGAGACCAAGAAAACGAGAATACCATATGAAAATACACTGCAAAGTTGCTGTTTAAACCAAAACACGGTTTGAGTTTTTTTCTCATGCACTGCGTGCTGCAGATTTTTTTATACTGAGTACACTGACTACGTAGACCCATACTTTCATATGTAGGCTTACCAGCTTTCTTACGCGATTTGAAGGCGGCCAGAATTTTGGCGTACAGGTACGGCACCGACCCTGGCTCTCAAGCTGTACATGTAGGGCACCGACCCTGAAAGGTTTAAATTCTCACTTAACGAAAGTGTATTTTGCCATGGTTGCGAATCCCAGTGGATTTTGTCCCATTTTTGTGAACCTATTAAACTGAGGCTTTACTACTACAGAATTGTTTAAAAGCTCAAAATTTTTAAACCATGAATATTTATTTAATTACTGGTATTATTAACTAGCTTATATCTGACTTAACAGATTGTAGTAACATGACACATGCAATGGTTATTTTTTCTTTCTTTATGAGATAATATTTTACCTCCATGAAGAAAAATAATATTTACTCACACAGTATAACAGTGAAAGTCTTACTACTAAATGACAGCTTTATAATTTAATGTAGTGGTAATTAGTTTACAGGGAATGGTAATCTTAACCAGCAATTCAGGTATGTATTGTAAAATGGTTAATGTCAACTTTCAAAACTATGTAAATTTTTTCCCTATATTTTGTTTTTACATGTGCATGTGGGTAATGTATACACAGTAAATTTGTTCCATCACACAGGTCATTTCCATTAATTATGGTACTGAAAAAAAAAAACATTCACTATCATTCAGTACACATTAAAAGTCGTTTGATTATCTTCCCATGGGGGTTGGGGTTTTTTGGGATAAAATTTTTGATTGTTAAAATTTTTAGGTATTTTGGGCAATGCATTTTGGTCGTAAAATATGTTATTGTATTCCCAAGTAAAAAAGTAAAAGATCCACATTTCTGGTAATTTCTTCCAAAAATTTAAATACATCACGTTTCTATATGGAAATAAGAAATTGAAGCATAAACAAACCCCCCCACTTGTGATATACTCACATGGATATGAAAGTTCTTGACCTTTACAGGTTATGTATTTCCTAAATGAAATATGAATATTATATTTGGAATGAGATGCAAAAATTTTTTCTGATACTGATGTCAAACACCCGATACCCACTGATACCATAAAAATAGCCAAAACCAATACTTTAATTTTTGGCCAATACCCACTGATACCAGTATTTTGGCACACCCCTAATTATAATCATGGGGGAAAATATAATCATAGATGTATAGCACCAGTAGAAATGGGAGGAAATCAGATTCATTTCCCGGAAAGGGAGGGTAATTTAAAATTTTTTAACAAGAGCTCTTCCCGGAAGTGGATTGACTGATATGTAATGAAATACATCCTTTTTTTTTTTTTTTATTAAAATGCAAAAGAATATGCACTATTTCTCTCAAGATTTCTTCCCCCCAGAAGTACTATATATATATCCTTGTTTTTAAAAAAAAATTATGAGGATATCAGTTAAAAAGCCACTCACTGTTTTGGTTGGTACATTGTCATTATGAGGGCTTTGCCCGTTGTTAAATTTTGATATTTTATATTTTTATAGATTTGTTATATTTATAAAAAATATATTTATATATCATACATGTATTTTTAATTCCTTAATTTGTTCTACAGTTGTTCCCATTCCATGGGCAAACCCATGTTGGTAATTCAACACACACACAGTGGAGGGGGGTGATTTAACGGGGTTACAGCATAGTGCCTCAAATGGAAGGTACTGGTTCAATTCAAGGAAGGAGATAAAATCATTTCCCTTTGGATAAAAAGCCCATCACTGGCATTAAGGTCCCTTTTGAGCAGACTTATAAACAAGAAACAGTGCCAAAGGTAGTATAAATACAGGAAAACGGGGTATTCAAAGATTGTGCAGTAAAGTTAGACAATCTGCATGGGGTGGTACTTTCATAGAAAAAGAAGGGAAGTATTAAAAGGATGTTGAACAAGTCAGCCTTTCTAAAAAACCCCTTCAACAGGAGATGCCATGACTGGTGAAAGTAACTTGAGTACCCCTCCCTTACATCAAACCCGATTACTACCCATTCCCCAGGTGTTGTATTAACCTTACCCTCAAGGGAGGGGGTTTGATGTCATTGAGGGAAAGTCAGTCCACAATCCAAGGAATTTAACTTATATCTTCCCATTAACAGTTTTCAAAACAGAACCATTTATGTATTGTGCCGCGGCATTGTGCCTTTTTTTTTATCTTCCTTTCCCTTGAACTGAACCAGATTGCCCCCCATTCCTCAGATGCCTTATAGAAGGTTAGCACTTCCCATAAATATAATAAAAATAAACTTTTATGCATTTAGTGTTTTGAATATAAAATAATTTCCATGAATGGCCATGTTTTCAGATGTAATCAGTGCCTGCACCCTGAGGAGGGGTGGGATGCTGCAGTGTGGAAGGGGGTCATTTGAACTGGCATAAAGGGGGGGGGTTATGGGGGGGGTTTTCCCATCGCATCTGCACATTGGGTGTTGAGGCCCTCTTGGGCACGGGGGTTTTCCCCCCTTTCATTTCCCCAAAGGAGTTTTCTCCTTTTTCCCCCCTTTTTTTTATTTTTTTTTTTTTTTTTATTTTTTTTTTTTTTTTTTTTCTTAAAAAAAAAGAAAGAAGAACCAAACCCATGGATCCCCTAATCCGGAACCTACCAGGGGGCCCCCTTTTTGATCCCGCCCCCAAGTTCTGCCCCTCCCCGTTAACGGACAACCTTCGGACACCTCAAAACCCCCCCTGTACCTCTTGCTGGTCCCATTTCCCACCTGTTTGGGGGTTTTCCGGGTTTTCCACTAGCCCTTTGCCCGTCTGCCCCCTTTTCCCTCGGCCTTGATTCCCCCCCCCGGTCCGGCAATTTTAGGATTGCTCCCCCTTTCCCGTCAACCACCTCGGGTCCCACCCCCAAAACGACAGCCCCTTACATGGATTGATTTTTCCCCTTCTCATTCATCTCAGCAAAGCCCCGCACTTCCCTAAACACTTTGTTTCACACTACTCAATGGAAAAAATTTTTTTTTCTCCGATCGACGCTCCTAATACAGGGGGTCCCTCGAGTTACGATCCCCCCCAAAAAATCCCCCCTTTTATGTAATTTTTTTTTTTAAATGCTTTTTAAGTATTTTTTTGGGGGAAAAAGGAAAATCTTTTTTACATTTTTCCCGGGGGAAAAATTGTTTGGTAAGGGTTCTTAAAAAATTTTCTCAACAAAAAAAAAAAGTAACCGGGGTACCACTGTCCCTTTTTTCAGATCATAGAGGGGGGCTCTGCTACCATGTTGGAAAAGGTATCTCTTTTAAAATTCATAAAGGGTTAAAATCGGGAAATTTCGAAATCTTTCTCTTCTTACGACCATAAAACTTTTCCCTATCATTTTTGAAAAATTTTTAAATTTTTGATTTTGGTTATTCATTTTACCCCCCTTGTCCAAGGGAAATTTTCCCAGACATGTGGTGATGACTTTTTGGAGCAGCGGCCCCCAAAGAACCCCTACCCTTTTTGCCCTTTTCCCCCCTCCCTGGAAGATGTTATCCTTGCAATAAGCCAATTTAATTTTCCCATGAATTTCCCACCGGGGGTTTTTTACATTGCAGGTCAACGTTTGCAAGTTCAAAGGTATCCCCCCCAACAGTGTAGAAACTGCTGGCGTTTTGGTCATCCCCAAAAACGGGTTTTTGGCCCCAGTCTGTGGTTCCCCACACCATGCCCGGGCCTTCTTGTAATCTCCCCCCTCTTGCCTTAACCATGGGGCATCTATGTATCTTCCCCTTTCGGGTTTTTCCTTGGGGGGGGGAAAACCGTTGTCTCAAAAAAAGGGGGGAAGGTTCCAATGCTTTGGCCCCTTTTCATCTACCCCTTCGGGGGGACTTCCCCCGTTTTTCCCATTCTCCTTTTCAAACCGGGCCCCCCTTTTGGGGGGCCCAATTTTCCCCGGCTTTTTTTGGTTACAGCATCCTCAGTCCCCCCTGTCTAATTTTTTGTGTTCTTAGCTCCCGGGGGCCCCCCCAACCCCGGCATCCCCCCTGCCCACCCTTTTCCCCCTACTCCCCGGTTCTGTGTCTACACCCCCCATCCACCACCGTTTCAGCGCCCACCTTCCCCTTCTCATAAGCCCGGGGAAAAAAAACCCCCCCCGGGTTTTCCCCTCCGACTAGTTCTGTAACGTGTGGGAGGTTCATCCCCCTCCCCGTACAAATTTTCATCCCTTGCCCCCCCTCAAGTTCCTTCCCACTGCCCCTTTCCCCCGGCCCTTCCCTCCTGTCCCCTCCGCCCCCTTTTTTTCAGTTTCCTCTTCCTCTCCCCCCCCTCTACTTTTGTACAGTCTATAGTCCCCCCATGGTTGCTCACTCTCCTTCCATTTCTAATGTAAAAACCCCCCAAATTTTGCATCTTTGTCTTCCAAAAACTGGAAGATGAATTTTTTTCAGTCTAAACGTTGATGGACCCCGCCCACCTTCGGTTCCCCTTTCCCTCTTCTCCATCTACCCCCCCCCTTCCTTCCGCGCCCCCCTTTTTGTTCCCCGGCCTTTTTTTTCCCCCGTGGCTTTTCTAATTCTGTCCATAGATACCTCAAACCCCATTTTCTTTCTCTCCATAAATTTTGGGCTTTTTTGCAGTGGAATATAGGGGGGCCCGGGGGAACTGGGGGGAGCTTAGGGTTCTCTCCCATTTTTCCCCTTTTGGGGCGAAATGGGACCTTTCCACATCTTACTCCTTTCATGGGGTTCCTTCCCGTCCTCCTTTGGGAAAACATCTCTTTTGTCCCCCGTTTTACAGCAGCTTCAATTCTATCCCCAAACCCGGGCAACATTCTTAAAGTCGGCCTTGGGGGCCCCCTGCTTGTGCCGGGCAATACTTTTAAAAAAACGGGCGGGGGCGGGTTCATAACAGAACCACAGAGAGACCCTTTTTTTTTAAAGAAAGAGCAATTCTGCCATGTCATATGTGCTGCACTTCTGGCGGTTCTTTCTCTGCCCCTTCGCCTTCTTCCGAGTGCACTGGAAAAAACGGAAATTATGGTAAACCCCCGACCCTGCCCCTTTTCCCCCGGTTCCGGTGTGATTAACACCCTCTTCCGTTCCACTGTTGGTAATCATCGGGTCCGCTTTTTAGGGGTCCATTTTCCCCCTCATTCCTTTTTTAAGTCTGCCAGCGGTTAAAGCCCTTAGATTTTCTTTCAGAAGAATCTTTAATTTCCTTTTTCCCTTCGAACTGGGGCAAAACTTGCTTGCCGACAGGGCGGGGGCCAACGCATACCCTATCTACATTTACACGCCCTTCTTACGTCCTCTTGACTCAACCCATAGGGTTTAAAGGGTTTTCCACAGCTGTGGAAGTCGTTTTTCTCCCCTTTTAAACCCGGTACAACAGGAAGATACTTCCCCCTACCGCCCCCGCTCTTCCCCTGCAGTTTGGAAGGGATGGCGTCAGTTTTGGCGTTTATTTGGTATTTGGACCACAATAGTTTCCACTTCAATATGGCTTTTTTAAGGGGCCTTCTGCCATTACCCCTTCGAACGTATATTAAAGCCTTTTCACAACCCCTTTTTGCCATCTTTTTTGACCTGGAGAAAGGTTATGAAAAACTGGGGGGATAAATCTTGGCCCGTCCCCTCCCCGGCCCCGGGAAAAACCATTTTCCTTAACCTTCCTAAATCACCGTGTCCCCGGGGTTGGTTGGGTTTAATTTTTCCAAGCTGAAGGTGTCCCCCAAGGTTTTTTGGCACAACACTCTTTCTGCTTGCTATAAATAATCTGGCATCTGTTCTTCCATCAAATTTTGGTCGTTTTTGTGGATGACTTTCTTGCGGGGGGCGACTGCCACCTCATTGCAGTTTTTTCAACCGGGTTTCCCATTGGGCCCCCACGCACGGGTTTAAAAATTTTTAGTGGCAAAATCATCAAATTTTTCTAGGGTTCAGTGGTCCTGATATCCGTTGTACCTTACGGCTCCATACCCAGAACATGATACAGTCAGGTTTTTTCCGTCAGGTTTTTACCGTCGATTGTCCCAAACCTCACATTTCCCTCTGAAGGGGGCTTGTCATGCCGGTGAACCTCCCAAAAACCCCGCCTTTTGTGGGGGTGATTGGGACTTCCTTTGTTTCATTCAGCCCTAATTTTATCGAAACCGATTATGGTGACCAGATATATTCGGCCTCCCCCCCTCTCTTTCAGCCTTAATCCCTACATCCCCCGGGTTGCGTTTATGCCTTTGGGGCATTTATTCTTTCCCGTTGGGGCCTCTTGTGAAAAGAAATTATCCCTTTCCCATGTTGATGCCTTACCCCATTATGTTTTCCCATGACCTCCAAATTTCCATTTTGGTTTCCGATGTTAGGGGGCTCTTTTTTTCCGTTCCCCTTTTCTTCGCCCTTTTTTCCCCTTGTCTCATTCCCCTTTCTTCCTTCAGCTACCCCTTTATACGTTCATGTGCTCTCCCCTTTTCCCCCCCCCCTTGGGAATTCCGCTTCCCCGTCCCCTATTCCCCTTTTCCCTTGAAAGCCCCAACTCCCCCTTCTCCCCTTTTTTTTACCCTTATTCTATTCCCCTGCCATGATATAACCCCTTTCAAATATCTGCCACGGTTAAGTGTTTCCGGTGCACGTGGGGGATCATTTCCACTAGCATATTTACGGCTGAATTGTATGTCATTCTTTTTGGATTTCCTTTGCATCATGCCGGCACCATATGTGGTCGTTTCAGACTCCCTAGTGTTTACAGGTATCCTAAAATTGATACAACTCACCCCCCCGTTCTTTTATCCCAAATTTTTGGCCATATCTCTAGAAGACAAAGATATTGTTTTTTTTGGGTCCCGGTCAAAATCAGGGTGAACAGGAGCCCGCGCGCGGTCAACAGTACGTCATCCCCCGGCAGTTTTAACCGTTCCGATGGACCTAAAACCAAAAATGAAAAAATATTTTTCCCATAAGAAATAATGGAAACAATTAACCGTTTCCCGAATTCCAGAATTTGGAAAAAAAAAAAAGGGGGGCCTTAAAAAAAGATTTAAGCAAAATGAATGAACTCTATGTGGCCTTACCTTTTTTGAAAACTGATGTTGCTGGATGGAAG
>WNWK01047522.1:0-13895 GCA_009830355.1 Cherax destructor | reverse complement strand
GGAGAAGACCAAAAGGTCCAATTCCTCGACATAGCCTCTTTACCTGGTCAAACCCCTTAAAGAGGGGTGTTATGTGTATAAATTTGTATTTGTAGAAAAAAAATTGTTGTAGTAGGGAGTATATTGTTTTGTTGTGATGTTTTTTTGTTGTGTAAAATTTTAAAGTGTTTGATGTATATTTTTTGTAGGGGGTTGTGATGTATATTGTGTAGTGTTTTTAAATTGATTTGGGTAGGGGTTGTGAGACATTGGGTGTGTTGGATGATATTGTTTTGTTTAAATAAAAATTTGGGAGTTTGGTTTTTTTTTGGGGGCCCCAAATGACTAATCTAATTTACATTTGTCCTTATGGAAACAAATTCTTTGGTAACAGCACTCAAACAGCATTCTGGGGAAATTTTCAAAGAAAACCGAGGGTCAACGATATTAATTTGTTGTGATGTTTTTGTACATTTTTGTGGTTTGGGGGATAGGTTAAATTATAACAATAAAGAAGATTTAAAGTGGTAAGTCTTACTGTATTTTTTTTTCAAAGCTTCAGTTAGGAAATTTATTATTATTTTTTTCATCTTTAAATTTGGGTTTAAAGAAACAACACACCCGTGATTTTAATGTTCCTGCATGCCAGCACAGTAAAAAACCAGACCGAAACATCATTGTACCTGAACCAACTGCCATAAAAATTTATGTAAATTTTACATTTAATCATATTCTATTGCCTGATTGTTCTTCAGTCTTGAGGAAAGTTTACTAGAACATTTTACCTTTTACTGATTTTGGGAACTGGATGCTAAAGTGATCCCTTTTTAAAAATAATTATTTTTTCTTATTTTTAACAAACTTCATAAAATTTCCCAAAATAGATTTTAAATTTTAACAAATAGACCATGTTGTTACTTTAGTGCTCCAAAATTAGATCAATGTTTTCTTTTCCTGCCTTTAAATTTAAAACAGGCCCGCGGCCAGACAAGAGAATGGGACGCGATCATTTCCAGAAAATTGGGGGCCTTGTGGTAAAAAGTAGCACCGTTAGTTTCAGCACCAACTTGGGTCAACATATAAAAACCATGATTCATCACACTCACCGATTAACACTCTTTATTGAGGAAAGGATAAGAACACGAGAGTGGATAGACTGATGAGGTACTAACATAGAATTTGGAAAATATTGACAAAACCCAGATGCCCCTCAACCCATCACCTCTGGGGTGGGCAAGGGAAAACACCAGCCCCCTCACCCACACCTCTGGGGGGGCCCTGAAACTAAACCCTTTGGAAACTTTTTGGTGGCCAGTGTTACTAATGAGAGGAATTATGCAAGAGAAATTATCATTTTCGTCATTTTTGGGTGATGATGGGAAAGTGATATAAGTGAATGAGATTGAATTTTCCCCCTTAATTTCTTGAGTGATAGTGATTTATATTTTTCCCCTAGTGAAGTGATTTTTAGGCTCATTGCCTATGTTCAGGCAGGGGCCTTTGCAGCCCCCAAGGGTCGGGGAGGTCATGACAAAACCCCCGGGAAACTGACAGGGATACTGATTGTGAAGGAGAATATAGGGGGAGGGAAGAGAAGGTGGGGTGGTGGGTGGCAGGCCCTTGGGGATGGCGGGGGGGCGGCAGACAAAGGACAGCCCGGCACCCCTCAACCATTTGCTGCCCCCTCCATCCCCTCCCCACCCCCCATGCAACAGGTCCACCCTGCCCCATCTACCTGAATGGAACTGGATAAAAATAAACATCCGTCCACATCCTTTCAATCTTGATGCCCGTGGAAGTGGCCCTCCCCGAATGTCCCATCACAAATGTCCAGAGGGGTTTGACTATTTAAATACTTATAGCCGATAATGAACTTTATTGCGCCGAGAACAATTCTACTCCTTATAATGGACAAAACACAGGGGTTTCAGAATTGTCACTGCTGCTCGGGTAGAAAGATACAACTGTGGCTGAAATGTATTTATTCCTTTTCACTGTCAGCTTTTGCCCCATCATTCTGCCAATATAAAGATTGGTCCACAGACTACTTCATCAGTATCCTGTCTTAAAGAGAGGGTAAAAAGATGGAAGGAGGAACAAGAAGCAAAGAGGGAATGACGGGGGAAAACCCCCCTAAAACCCCCCAAAAGACCGCCATGGAAACCAAAATGCAACCAAACAGATTCACCTGTTGCTATGAATGTTCCTTTCCAGACAGGAATGGGCCCCAGAAATCACCTTCTACACAAAATCCGGGAAAGGGTTTTTTGATATGAAGCAGAAATTCATAACCTGTTTTTATCCCTTCAAGATTTTTGTCGGAGTCCGTTTTTGTTCGGGGACGATGTCATTAAAAACAATATATACCAAGCAAACATAATCGTTTTTGGTAAAACATTTTGTTATGTGACTGTGGGGTTTTTTGGGGGTGTCATTGCTAAGGGGAGAAACAAAACGATGATGACGGGGGAAATTTGGGGCTTTTCCGGTGATGTTTTTTGGGAAAAATGGGGGACCCAACCAAGGGTAAACATTGAACAGACAACGGGTATACGCCCATGTCATAATTTCCTCCATGTGAACAATATTGATATTGGGGAACAGTGAAAAAAGAAAACACATGCCTGGGTTCAGTGGAGGAATTTTGGTAAAGTTTTATGCCAATGACATCATGGCACTGACCTGGCATGACAACGGATGTGACATTGTTCAACCATCCACAGAAATCAGATAAAACAGAGGGGAAAAGGGGACACCAATAATGCTTTGAAAGCCAGCTGCTTTTGGCTAAAAAATATGCATAGTCAACAGGTGAATATGATAGGGCATTGTTTTGGGAAGGAGCCAAAATAGTAATGAAAGTGCCCCCTTGTAGACAGAATGCTCAATTTTTTCAATATGTACAAAATAATGATTTGAAAAATTTTTTATGCAGAATTTCCCCTCAATGTCATCGGTAGTAAAAAAAACCCACCCCTTTACCGCCCCCAACAGTAACCTGCCCCCACCACAACCAGGGGGGAAAGTACCAGATAAGCCCACTAACTGTCACTACCTGATACCAACCAGTCTACCCCAAAAAGAAGTATTCCGAAAAAGTGTTTTGTGTGTTCTAACACCATAAGGGCCCCAAGAACAAAAGGGACCCCCAATTTCATGTGTCAGAAATGGGTGCCACTCAGTATAACCCATGTTTCATGGATATCTTTATCCCGAAAGAAACATAACTGGAACATGTAACCCCTTTAAGGGGAATGAAGCCGAACTTGTCCGTCCGGGAGCTGTCTAAAGTCGAAACTTTTGAAACAAAAGCAATTTTTTCCATAAGAAATAATGAAAACAATTAATCCATTCCTGCTGTCAAACCAAAAAAGAATTTCACTAAAACGCAACAACTCAACAGATTTATTACCACCATCTAGTATGACATAATATAAATAAAAAACCCGATAAAATCAAATCAATAAAAAGTATTTACAATGGGGTTTGGGGGGGCATTCTTGCCCCATCCATGAAAACATCTTCCCATTGTTTCCCCCTTTGGTTTAGCATAGGGGAAACCCTAAATCAACATTCTTCATTCCAGAATGCTGTTCAAGTGATGTTACCAAAAATTTTTTCCCCTATAAAAATGATGTAAATTAGCTGCCCTTTTTTGACCCCAAAATACACCTAAAAAAAGCACTTACAATAAAAATTTACAAAAAGGAGATTCGAGTGTTCTGATTCAGGGACCACTGTATATGTGAAAAGGGAGTTTGTAATGCTAATCCATTAGATCACTTTTTAAAGAAACCATAATGTACAAATGAACAATTTATGACACCATTTACACCCCTCAGAAAAAGGGAGAGCGTTTAGGTTTCAGGATTTTATTTGTTTTTCCTTTTCATCGCAATCACTACACTTTGTCACTAAATTTAACTGTTTAAAACCCCACAACTTGGCCTGTGCTGGCATGCAGAAACACATTAAAATCACAAGAGTGTGTTATTAGTCTTGAAGATGATTTAATAACAATAATAATAACACAATAAAACCCTTGAGGCGCATTAATAATATAAAAAATAATAACCTGGAGTAAAAAACGTTAATAAAATTTTTTTAATCCATTTATGATACTTTTTCAAAATTATATAATAAAATGCTACATGAATATAAACATATAAATTAACATTATGAGATGTTTTTCCAGCTTTGAGGGGGAACATAATCCATTGGGTTCTAGGCTGGTAACAGCACAACAACGGGTTTGTTTAAACCCGTGAACCTTTTCATCCCTTTCTCTCATTTATTCTTTTAAACCCTTTTGGGGGCGGTGCCCCATAGTATGTTTTACGAGGGGGGTGCCGATAGTAGGAAATTCAGCCCCAAATTGCAAAAGGGCGGTAGCCCTACATATGAAAGAATGGGTCAGGGGCGGGGAAAAGAAAAAAACCTGACACACTGATAATGAGGAAAAACTGACGTTTTTTTTTTTTAAAAAACAGGAATTTGCAGTTATTTCGATGGTATTTATTGATGATTCTCGTTTTTTTGGGTCTCTTTTGATAGAATGGAAGATATATTACAGAAATAGAGATGATTTTGATTGGTTTGACAATAAAGATTGAAAAGATCAAATTAAAAATGTTTGTTTTTTTAAATGTTCAAGAGTAAAAAACACACCATCCCAATACACATCAACTTCAGTCTAATTTTTGCACAAGTGTTGATTTTTTTATACCTTTTTTAAAATATGCTTATATACATAACAGTAAATCTTCTTTTTTTTGTGAGAAAAAAAATTAAATAAAAGAAAAAGAAAAGAGGGGCCAGACATGACTAATGAACAGAGAAGATGTTATTTTAGTGCCAGGAATGTCTCCTTTTTATTTGGACCCTATTTTAAAATTTGGGACGTTAAAAAATTTTTGGTGAAATTCCAAATTCCCATTTTCTGACCACTATTTTGGGTAGTTAAATTGGTAAAAGGCAGTTTTTGTATCAACGATAGAAGAAATGGAGTTCTAGGAAAAAAATTTTAGTAGACAAACATTGAATTTCCCTTGGGGCTCAAAGGGGGCAAAATTGCCGATGCAAAAGCTTGATACCCAATTTCCAAAAATAATTCCGTTAGTTTTCGATCAAATTTTAAAATTTTTGGGAGGCTTTATGATCGGAAAATTTCTATCATTTCATAAGTTTTTTTTTTTTTTAAAAAAAATTTCACCCCAGGAAAGGCTGAGGGGCCTGTCGACCCCCAAAGGGTTAATCTTGTTTACTAACCATTACTTTTATTAGACTTTCCCAACCACGCTTCCCGGGCCCAACCATTGCCTTAACCAATGCCCTATACTGCCCATTATAGAAGTGATTGTTGATTTATTTTTTCACACATCCTAAGTCCACAAGCCACACCAGTTTCGTATATTTTCCTTCTTCTTTTTATATTGTTTCCCTTTTTTACCACAGGTGCCCCTTGGTTTTCCAATTAGCTTATTTCACAGTCGCTTTTAAACCCCTTTCAGGGCCCGTAGTTCTACGGCTTTGAGTTCGGGGTCCAAACATTAGTTCACCATGAGCCGCTCACCAGATAAGTTTTGGGAAAATTGGGTTATATGAGAGAATACATCTATTTTAGGTGCACCACAGAAAACAAATCCCAGCACAAGTATAAAAGAGAAAACTAAACCCCATTTTCAAAAAAAACTTTTGAGTTTTTTCATATTTTTAAGATGTATTTGGATTTCTGGTCTCATTTGATAAAAAGGAAGATATATACAGATATAGAGATGATTTTGATTGGTTTTAGTAATGGAAATGGCTTGAAACTGAGCTCAAAACAGAAATGTTCTTTTTTCGATTTCAAGAGTAAACAAATGACCTCACATGTCTAATATGCCCCATGGGGGGTCTAATATACGTCACAAATGTGGGATATTATTTGTAAAATTATTAAATATTGCATAACAGTAAATTTCCTTTTTTTGGTTTGAAAAAAAATTCATTATGTGAATAAAAAAAAAAAAATGGAATTCATTTGTAAAGACTGAAAACATAACTAATGAACAGAGGAAATGTTATTTAGAGCCAGGAATGCCTGATTTTTATTCTGCCCCATTTTGAAATTGAATACATTTTAACTTTGAGTTAAATTGGGAAAATTTCCCAAATTTTCCCAAACACTTATTTTGTAGTTGAAAAAGTTGACTAGGCGATTTCTTGCCAATCAATAAATAGAGTAATATGAAGTAGCAAGAATTTGGCCCACGGATAAATTTGGCTAAAATGGAAATGGGGAAAATTGCCGATATAAATATTGGACAAATCAAAATTCAAGAGCATAATTTCCAATTTTCTATAAAATTTGTACTTTCTGTTTTATTACCTTACAAAAAATTTTCCCTTTCAAAGAAAAAAAAGAATTTTTTTTTTTTTTTAAAATTTTGGGCACTGGCACACCCTTCCAAAATGGCCTTGGGCCCAAAAGGGGTTTAAAGAACAAGCACCAAAAAAATGAATTAATTTGGAAATGTTTGGATGAGAGGCAGGGTAAGTTCACTGAGGAAAACAAAGCCAGACTGACTTAAAAGGGCCCGCCTGGGGGGGCCCCAGGCGGACAGGCTGGTACATGGTTTAAACACGGGGCACCATACTGGGGCAAAAATTGTTAAAAAATTCAAACTCAATCATTCGAACTTAATGCTCAAAAACCCCGGGTTCCACTGTATGTTGGAAAAAAGAATGGGTTCAGCCAGGTGTACAAAATCATCTATCAGTGTACATTGTTTTGAAATATGATTTAATTTTTTACATAATATTTGTGTCTAACAACAATTAGCTATCAAATCGACTACTATAAAACCTTTTTACATACCATAAAAAAAAAAAAAAATAACAAAAAATTTAAAAAAGATAAACAGTTTTCCCACTTAGTGACATACAGTCATCCCCCCGTTTGTATCTCTGTTTTTGGGATTTCAGTTTTCGTAGTTTTTTTAGGAAAAACCCTGTTTTTGTGTGATTCCTCCCATTTTCGTGTTGGTCCGGGGAAACCCTGTCCAGTGCCCAGCGCAAGCCCGAAGCCTGTCTCCAACCATTCTCGGATGTAGCATTGTTTCTGGTTGAGTGAACATTTCCAAAATTCAAAAAAATTTTTTAACAATCCATTGTTTTTTGGGCCCGATTAGTGTGCAAGCAAAAACCACGGGCCCAAAGATAGCCCTAGTGTCAGTCCTTTGGAAAGAAAGGGGAACACCATAGAATTAAAGAAAGAAACGGGGGGAGAGGAGTGGTGGGAAAGGGAGTGATGGGGGCAGTGGTGGTGAGAGGCAGTGGTGTGGGGGGGCAGTGGTGATGAGAAACAGGGTGGGGAGGCAGTGGGGATGAGAGGCAGGGGGATGAGAGGCAGGGGTAATGAGAGGCAGTGGTGCTTTTTTTGTTGGTTGAGGCAGTGAGAGGCAGTGGTGGAAAGGAGGGGGGGGAAGTCTTTTTAGAGGAGAGGGGGTAAACAAGATTAAATGAATAAACGAGTGAGAGTGGGGAGAAGTTTCGGGAGTTTTGCAACAAACCAGTTGTTGGCTGCTGCTGTTGTTACAGCCAGCCTGGACAGGAATGATTTTGTTACCTTGAAGCGATGGAAAGAAGGGGAGAGGCGGGATGAGGCAGTGGTGATGAGAGGCGTGGGATGAGAGGCAGTGGTGATGAGAGGCAGTGGTGGTGAGAGGCAGGGGGTGGGGGCAGTGGTGGTGAGAGGGGGTGGTGAGGCAGTGGTGGGAGAGGGTGGTGATGGGGGCAGGGGGGTGAGACAGTGGTGATGAGAGGCAGTGGTGGTGGGGAGTGGTGGTGAGGCAGTGGTGGGAGAGGCAGTGGGGGGAGAGGGAGGGTGGTGGGGGAGGGGGGGGCAGTGGTGGTGAGAGGCAGTGGTGGTGAGAGGCAGTGGTGGAAGGAGTTTTAATGGGGAGGGGAGGTGGTAAACAAAATTTAAAAAATAAAAAAAGGAGAGGGGTGTAAAGTTTGATTTTGAAAAAAGTTGTTTTGTTTTGTCCGTTTTTGTTTTTAAAACCGTTTTGTTTTTTTCAACTTGAAGGATAAATGTTCAACTTAGCATTACAAAACCCCTTTTCTCTTATACTAATGCCTGAAGGAGGAAAGAATAGGGAAGATGTTTTAAGCTGGGGCCGAGTATGCCCGCCATACATTCTAATGACACATTTTTGTTCATTCTAGAGTGTATATCAGGTTTTTATGTTATTTATATTGTTTATTTTGTCATATTTGATGAATTTGTAGATAAATAAGCCGAGACCTGATATTAGTCAAATTACATTTTTTTCCTGCCTCCCAACAATAAACTTCCCCTCTCCCCCCTCTCCATCTTCCATACACCCAAGAGTCGCCAATAAAAAAAGGGGATGTTAAATGTTCATTTATACATGTTATTAGTGCTTTTATTTATTTGTTATTCTTTTCTGTATGTAAATCATATTTAATCCTAAACAATTATTTTTTTTTAAACTCCCGGGTGTCTGGAAACGATTAATTGAATTTAATTTTCATAAGTATCAAAAAAATCATTTTTCTTTGGGGGTTTTAGAGTTTTAAATAGAATATAAAAACAAAAAAAAAAATATAAATGGGTGGTTTTGTTGCTTTTTTTTAACATGTTTAAAATTCCATTTTTCCAAATTTCCCCCAATACTTTTTTTTTTTTCACAAAATTTTCTGTATTATTATAGAACACTTTTTTGTCTGGTTTTTTAAAATTTTTAACACTTGTGTAATGTGTAACATTGAGAGTATTATTTGATGTGTGATCCATTTTCTTTCACAAGACAGGGCATTCACAAATTTTGTTTGTGTGTGACAAGTGGGGACGAGTTTTTCCATCACCTTCAAATTTGTTCTTAAAATACTGTCGCAAGCCAGTTAGTGATGACACTCTTTGGATTTTTCAAAAAAATAAGTAATTGTTTTTCTGAAAAGGTAGAGAATCTTTTTTTAAGGGAATGATACCAAAACTTGAAATTTGAAGGAAAACACTGAATTACACCGGGGCACAATTGGGGTTTGGGGACAATTTTCACATTGGGGTTTTTCCACATTTACTCCTATTTTAAGCCAATTTGTTGCTCAATTATACTAAATTTTATTTTTGGTTTTAAAATTTCCATATTGACTGAGCACAAGTAACCAACCATTCAGTTATTAAAACTATCCTATAAAAAGCACACAAGTCAGTAATTAACCCAACCCAAAAATTTAACAAATTCATTAAAAAAAAGAGTAAAAGAAAAATTCCAGGCATTTAAAACAACACCCAGAGTAAAAATTTTAAACATTCCGGATAAAGCAACAGCCCAGAGTAAACATTGTAAACATTCCAGGCATTTAAAACCGCCCAGAGTAAACATTCCGGCATTAAAGCACAGCCCAGAAAACAGAGAAAAATTCCCGGCATTAAAGCAAAAGCCCAGAGTAAACATTCCTTTAAATTAAAACAACAGCCCAGAGTAAACATTTCCCGAAAAGCAACAGCCCCGGGAAAAAATTGTAAAATTTCCCAATTTAAAACAACAGACCAGAGTAAAAAACATTCCATTAACCCTTTTAAATGTCCAAAAATAAAATACTTTTTAGGTACTGCCCGAACGTAGATCTACGTTTTATTTTTCATCCGTTCAAAAAGCGAAGGCCTGAGTTGCCTAGACATGGGGTGGGGCTGCACCCCCAGTGTGCGCAGATGAAAAAAAAGGGGGCGCCTGGGACCCCAAGCCCCAGTTTGTTTAGCCCATGGGGCAAAACTGGCACATCCTGCCAGGGGGACCAGTTTGGGTTGCGCATTGGGGGGTTTGGGTTTTAACAGGGCTTGCACAATGGTTGGGGGGAAAAGGGGGGTTTGGGCTTGTTTCTTGATGGGGGTGGGTTGGGCAAATATTTTTTGGTGGGGTTGGGTTTTTTCATGGACCTGCCAATTGGGGGGGCCTGTTCAGTGTTCCACCTTCTTATGTTTTATGTTCTTAAATGTCATCAACAGATAGCGAAAATATGGACCACACCATACCTACCCCAGGACTTGTCACCCCCCCCCAAACACCCCACAACAGCCACCTGTCCCCCCACAACCAGAAGGGGAAGTCCCTTAACCGAATAACCCCTAACTGTCACCTGCCTGATACCATTACCATCTACTCCAAAGAAGAAGACTCCGAAAAAGTGTGTTGTGTGTGCTTACATTTACACTTTATGCGAAAAAACACGATACATGTGTCAGAAAAAGGGAGGGCACTTGTATGAATCCATGCTTTTTGGGAGTATCATACAGTGGTGGACTTCAAAAAACAAAATGGGATCTGAAAAATACCTTGTATATATATAAACAAAGTATGTGATTGAACCAGGTGTACAAATTCATCAATCAGTGTGAACTTTGTGTTTGAAAAAGGGGGATTACTAATTAAACCAAAACATTTGTGTCTAAACAAGAATTGGCAATATATCAAAAGATCTGCATAAAAAATTTTTATTATCATAGCATGAAAAAAAAGAAATGGAAAAAAAAAAAAACGAAAATGTTTATTTTTTCCCCTCAAGGGGAGTGCTCCATGTTGCCGACACCACATCATTTAGCACCAACTTCGGGGTTTATCTGGTAAGTACTGGCCCTAAAAAATTTTTTTAGCCTATCCTGTTTATAAAAAGCACTCCCATTTAAAATTTTTTTTTTTTTTTTTTTTAAAAATTCGGAGCAGTACGCGAGTGAACAATCACGTGTGGGCAGTTAAAGGGGGTTTAAAAAACAGCCCAGAGAAAACATTGTAAACATTTCCCGGGTTTAAAACAACAGCCGAGTAAAAGAAACATTCCAGGAATTTAAAACAACAGCCCAAAAAGAAAAATTGTAAACATTCCCGGCATTAAAGCAACAGCCCAGAGTAAAAAAGGGAAAATTCCCGGGATTAAAGCAAAAGACCAGAGTAAAGAAACATTCCAGGCAAAAAGCAACACCCAAAAAGTAAACATTGTAAACATTCCTTGGATTAAAGCAACAGCCCGAGTAAACAGTGTAAAATTCCCGGATTAAAGCAACAGCCAGAGTAAACAGTTAAAAATTCCACAAAAACAAAACCCCCAGTAAACATTTTAAAAATTTCCCGGATTAAAGCAACAGCTCAGAGAAAAAGAAAAAAATTTCCCCAAAAAAAAACAACAGCCCAAAAAAATTGTAAAATTCCCGGCATTAAAACAAACTCAGAGTAAAAAGGGGAAACATTCCGGCATTAAAGCAACAGCCAAAAAAGTAAACAGGGAAAATTCCAGGCATTAAAGCCAAATCCCGAGAAACATTTTAAAATTCCCCGGCAAAAGCAAAGCCCCGATAAACATTTTAAATATTCCAGGCATTAAAGCAACAGCTCAGAGTAAACATTGGGGAAAATTCCGGCATTAAAGCAACAGCCCAAAACTAAAAAAACATTCCAGGCATTAAAGCAACAGCTCAGATAAACCTTTTTAAACATTCCGGCATTAAAGCAAAAACCCCAGAAACATTTTAAAATTCCAGGGGATTAAAGCAAAGCCCAGAGTAAACATTGTAAACATTCCGGCATTAAAGAAAAAGCCCAGAGTAAAATTGTAAAATTCCGGCATTAAAAAACAACAGCCCCGAGTAAACATTGTAAACATTCCAGGGAAACCCCTTAAACAAAAAAACCCAGAGTTTTTAAACAATTTTTGGGGAAACAATTCCCGGCAAAAAAAAAAGAACAGTTTTTCCAAAAGGGTTTAAAAAAAATTGTTTTAAACATTTTTCCAAAAAAGGAAAAATTTAACCTCCCAAACTTTCCAAAAAAATAAAAATTTTAAATTTTTATTTTAAAGTTTTTGTACCTTAAAAAATTAAAAATTAAAAAACGTTTTTTTTAAATTTTTTTCAAGGGGGGGGAAATAAGGTTCAAGGGGCCCCCCTTAAAGAGGTAAAAATTTTTTTAATTATAATTAATTATTTTAATATTTTTTATTTAACCCCCCTTTTTGGAACCCCCCCCTTAACCCCCGGGTTTAAAGGGACAGTTCCAGAGCAAATTTAATTAACATTCCCGGCCCCCCTTTGTGCTAACCCCCCCGCCCCGAGTAAACCCCCGTGTAAACCCCAAAACTCCCCTCCCCGTAAAATTAACTTTCCCCCAATGGGTTTTTACCCTTGTTATTTTTCCCCTAAAAATAAAAAATTTAATTTTTTTTAAATATTGGGATGGGGGAACCAAACCTACAAAAAACAAAAATTGTCCCCAAATTTTTTTTAAAAATCCAAAAAAAAGATTAAAAATTTGAGGGAATTTTATTAACTTTGGGGTTAATTTTAAACAAATGGGGTTTAAAAATTAAAAACAAACCCAAAAAAGTCAATCTTAAAAATTTAAAGTAGTTTTTTTTATAACCAAATTTTAGATTAAAACCCCCCTTTAAAAGCCCAAATTTTGGCAAAAAGCTAAAAAAATCCTTTTCTTTTTTAAAATTTCCCTTGTTTTGTTTAACCCCAAAATTCCTTTTTTGGAAAAAAAAACTTGCCAATGAAATAAAAAATTTTTTATTATTATACAGGGGGGACCCCCCCCATTAAAATATTAATCCGTTCCAGAGGGCTTAACTTAAACCGAAAATAACTTAATCCGAATTTTATTTTCCCCCTAAAAAAATGGAAATTCAATTAACCTTTCCCGACACCCAAAAGAATTAAAATAAAATTGTTTCCCCATTAAATTACACAGAAAAAAGTATATAAAGTAAATAAAAAATAAAACTTGACACTTAACTTTATTGAAGAGTTGTTGATTTGGGAAAACAAAGGGGGGGAGAGGAAGGAGGAGTTGTTTTGCCAAGGGGGAAACCCCTTTAATTAAGACCTCAGGTACCGTTCTTTTCTGGGGACTTCCCCCTTTGTTTTTTTAAAGGTACTAGGGCCAGCCTTTGAGTCACTGGGCCCTGTCGCCTGTGTTCCCAAAAGTTGTTTTGGGGGATGTTTGGAAATTTCTGGCTACATGGGTGTTTGAATTCAGGGCAAGATAGTCCTTCATTATGACACTAAATTTTCAACTCTACGGCTTATTTATCTGTCACAACCCTCTAATATGACATAATAAACAATATTAATAACATAGAAACATAACATATAGTCTAGAATGAATAAAAAAATATCATTACAATTTAGGACTGGGGTGTTGGGGTTGTTTGTTTTTGGGTGTATAAGGGCCACTGATCAACAGGGAAACATTCCAGGCATTAAAGCAACAGCCCAAAGTAAACAGTGTAAACATTTCTGGCATTAAAACCCAAACCCAAAGTAAACATTTTAAACATTCCAGGAAAAGCAACAGCCCAAAGTAAAAGGTGTAAACATTCCCGGGATTAAAACAACAGCCAGAGTAAAATTGTAAAAAAATTCCCTTGCAAACCCAGTAAAAAAAGGCCCCAAAAGTAAACAGTGTAAAATTCCAGGCATTAAAGCAAAAGCCCAGGAAAAGTGAAAAAATTCCAGGGATTAAAAAACAGCCCAGAGTAAAAAGTGTAAACATTCCAGGGTTAAAGCAACAGCCCAAAAGTAAACATTGTAAACATTCCAGGAAAAAAAAACAGTCCAAAGTAAACAGTGTAAACATTCCACAAAAAAAGCCAAAAGTAAAAGTGTAAACATTCCAGGCATTTAAAACAAAACCCAGAGTAAAAAGTGTAAACATTCCGGCATTAAAGCAACAGCCCAGAGTAAACATTTAAAAATTCCGGCAAATTTAAAACAACAGCTAAGGAAAATTGAAAATTAGGATTAAAGGCAAACCCCCAAAAAAACATTAAAAAAGGGATTAAAAACACTTTAATAAAAATTTTTCATTTGGGGGGGTTTTTCCAAAACCCGGTAAAAAATTTTTAAAAAATTC
>WNWK01047521.1:0-13895 GCA_009830355.1 Cherax destructor | reverse complement strand
CCCGTGGACTTAATTAGCTCTATAGCTGACCTGTACTTATCTAGCAACTCTTCTCCTCTACCCTTCCCAATATCATTTCCACTAGCACTGAGACAGATAATGGGCTTGTTCCCATTACCTGACATGATATTATCTAACCTGTTGACTATGTCTCCAACACCAGCTCCAGGGAAGCACACCCTTCTCTCGCCCTCTTATTCCTATTACAGAAAGCACGGTCCATATATCTTACCTGCGAGTCACCTACCACAAGAATTTGCTTACCTCTATTAGCAGGGGAAGTAGTACCTTTACCTTCACTGGCCTCTGAGTACACTCATCCTGAAGAACAGAGAAGCGATTTCCTACCTTCAAATCTTCTCTTAACTTTCCTTATTTTGATGTTCCGCATTACTGGGAACCACTTGCCACTTGTAGCAGGTGCTGGACTGACCTCACTCCTAGTAGCCCTTTCCTCCTTCCCCCTTACCCCCTCAGGTAGTGGCAGACTGCACCTCACTACTGGTATCCCTTTCCCCTCCACCACTCCAGCCACTTCATTCCCACTTCCAACGCCATAGAGGTGAACCTTCAGCCTCCTAAATTCCTCCTGGAGAAGCAGGAGCTCCCTCCTGGAGATTGTTGTGTTGCTTGGAGAATTTTTTTGGTGTCACATTGTAGTTTAGTTATAGCGGCAAAAGTCGGCGATTTTTGGCTATTTTTCTTTGCTTCTTCTTTGAATTTTTTTGTGAGGATTTCTTTTCTTAGAGGGCATTTAGCAGCAAGGGTATGGTGAGTACCTTTACAGTTAAGGCAGGTAGGAGTGGCATTGGTGGTGGGACAGGTCTTGAAATCATGACCTTCCTTGCAGCAATTGGAGCAAAACTTATTGTCCTTAATAGTGCATTCGGTCGTTGTATGTAGGTAAGAATAGCAGTTCCAGCAGGAGAGATGTGGGCGGTTCTGGTTCTATATTACGGGGATGTATGTGGTAATATGAGATTGCCAGGCCGTCTGACAGTGCTCTATCCGCCATTTCGATGTCTGTGAATGTGACTTTTATCATTGATGTTGCATTTGGAATTTTAGTTATGCTATCAATCGATGCCCAGGAGTTTTGTTCTTCAATTGAAGCCTTCAGGTCCTCTGTCGGTTGAGTTGTGATAATTTTGTCCAGCCTTTTCACAAAAACGGAACGTTTCGCCAGCAGTGAGGGTGAAGGGGAGATGGTGAATTGGCGATCATTAAGTGTCTTCTTAGCAGTGTCGTCGGTCAGTTTTGATGCTTCGTGGTCGTCGGTGCAGATTACTAAGAAGGAGTCTTTGAGTGAGTGGATGGCTGTAAATTTGACCTGCAAGCAAGTCTTTACAGCTGAAGCAAGGGCTAGTTTCGATGAGTCGTTGATTACACCGTGTTTAGGCTTAATCTTAACACGATGAACAGACATCGTGTAAGAGTAGAGGTGCTATTTGTAGACTATAAATTCCCCTCCCCAGCGGGGATCGTAGGGACACTTCTTGAATTGCAGGAGCGACTGTGACTAGCGTGTAGCTAGGTCAGCAGTGGAATGCTGTACTGACTTGACTTGACTGAATGACTTACTGACTGACTTGACTTACTGACTTACTGACTGACTTGACTGAATGACTTACTGACTGACTTGACTGAATGACTTACTGACTGACTTGACTGAATGACTTACTGACTGACTTGACTGAATGACTTACTGACTGACTTGACTGAATGACTTACTGACTGACTTGACTGAATGACTTACTGACTGACTTGGACTGAATGACTTACTGACTGACTTGACTGAATGACTTACTGACTGACTTGACTGAATGACTTACTGACTGACTTGACTGAATGACTTACTGACTGACTTGACTGAATGACTTACTGACTGACTTGACTGAATGACTTACTGACTGACTTGACTGAATGACTTACTGACTGACTTGACTGAATGACTTACTGACTGACTTGACTGAATGACTTACTGACTGACTTGACTGAATGACTTACTGACTGACTTGACTGAATGACTTACTGACTGACTTGACTGAATGACTTACTGACTGACTCACTGAATGACTTACTGACTGACTCACTGAATGACTTAATGAATGACTTAATGAATGACTTACTGACTGACTTAATGAATGACTTACTGACTGACTTGACTGAATGACTTACTGACTGACTTGACTGAATGACTTACTGACTGACTTGACTGAATGACTTACTGACTGACTCACTGAATGACTTACTGACTGACTTAATGTATGACCTAATGAATGACTTACTGAATGACTTGACTGACTTACTGAATGACTTAAAGTTAGTATAACCATTGACTTCAGTTCCAGAACCTCTACCATCCACCTCAGCCCAGTAGGGCCACAGCATAACTCTCCACTCCACAATCATCCACAAACACCAGCACCCACAATTTAAGGTAAATACTATTATTTCTGTTACATTTGTAGTCTTAAGCAGTAAAAACGACATAATACATCACTATAATGAACTACAATTACATATTCACTTTTATTTTTGTAAGCTCTGGTGGTCTAAAAAAAACTTGTTTGGCTTTTTGGGGACTCCCAGGAACGTAACCCTATTTTTCCCATAAGTTCTTATAATTATCTAACACGAAATTATCTAACACAACGTTTTCAGGAACGTAACTACCGTGCTAAATGACGATCTACTGTATTACATAATACTACATTGTAGTATAAATACCTTCCCAAAAACAATACTACCTTACACTCAATTGTAGCATTCTCATACTGTAAACTACTTTCAACAATGCACAATAATATAATTTAAATATTTACTTTTGATATAAACAACCTTCAAAATACTACTTTCAACTTCCCCCAATGTAATATCCCCAGATTGTAATTTGAGTAAACTTACTGTCTGCTATAAATAAAAGCAGATGTACAATTTAAACTATGATCAATTTCTCTAGTAATAAGTAGTCTGTAAGTCATTAAATTTAATCTGCCCATAATGCCATGGCTTGATAGTGGCTCTCTTTGTACTGCAACTCATTAGTATTGTAATTATACATAATCTCAATGTAAACTTGCAATGAAATAAAATTTGTGTTTGTATTGTATCATATGCCTTTTCCAAATTCATAAATGCCAAAAAAACCTCTTTACCCTTATCTAAATACTGTTAACCTATATGTTTCACTGCAAACACTTGGTCTACACACCCCCTACACTTCCTAAAGCCTCCTTTATCCTGCTCTCCATCTTACTCATAATTCTATCAATAAAAACTCTACCATACACTTTACCAAGTATACTCAACAGACTTATTCCCCTATAATTTTACACTCTCTTTTGTCCCCCTTTGACTTTATACAAAGGAACTATGCACGCTCTCTGCCAATCCCTAGGTACCTTACCCTCTTCCATACATTGATTAACCCTTTCAGGGTTTTCACCATACTAGTACGGCTTACGTGCCAGGGTTTTTGACGTACCAGTACACACAAATTCTAACGCCCTCAAATCAAGCGGGAAAAGGCTGGTAGGACTAGAGGTGAGAGAATGGGTCTGTGCGGTCAGTGTGCGCAGTACGAAAAAAATCGGGGACCCAGTGGTGCATTGTGGGAACGCCATTTTAGTACAGTTTCTCCACCATGTCTCGCAGTAAGAAACACCTCACTCCTCAGCGAATTGGAACACTTTTGTTTCCCAGTGACAGTTCTAATACAGATGGGAGTGTCAGTGATGATGACTTTCAAGGTTTTGAGGAGGTTGTGACTGAAACTAATGACCATAATACCGGTAATATTGAGGAAAACCCAGACGACCCTCAACCTTCAACCTCTGGTGCTGTGGCGTCTTGTTCACGTTCAGTTGTACCAGAACGATGGAGGAAACTCTTATTTACCCATATCCAGGACTCGGATGTGAGCAATGGTGATGATAGTGATAGTGAATATGAACTCCAAGCTCTTCAAAACAGTTCCAGTAGCGAGAGTGAAGTGGAATATTCTCCAGTGAAGCGTCAGTATATACGATGGTATATGTGCTCTGGTAGCGTGCCATATGATGTTTTAAGGGGAAGGAGTACATCTCGGAGTACATCCCGTAGCTGTACAACAGGAACAGATAGTGAAAATGAAGATGATAGTGTTGCAATTGGGATGGAAAATGTGCATGCATCTGGTGGTGGTGCCAGCCATGATGCACCAGCAGTGGGTCATACTGGTACCCACCGCTGACTCAGCTGAGCTACAACAAAGGCCACCCTCCCCCACCCACCCACCACACCAACCTGCACAACCACAACCTCCACAACCACAACCACCTGTCAATATCCAGTACCCACCAGCAGACCTCACCTGGGATTGGCAGGAAGCTGACAATTTTGTTCCCAATCCCCATCAGTTTGATGAAAGTCAAAGTGGAATACGCCCATCTTGTACACTTGGGAACAATGCCACTGAACCGGAATGTTTCGAGTTATTCTTTGACGAATCCCTGGTCACAGACTGGGCCGCGGGGGCGTTGACCCCCAGAACTCTCTCCAGGTAAACTCCAGGTGATGGAAATTATTGTCAGGGAAAGCAACACATTCTACGATTACACCATGGCAAACACAATTCTTTCGTCAAAATCACGTCTACACCAGTGGAAGGAGACAACTGTGGCTGAGATGTATCTTTTTTTTTGCCACAATAATGCTTATGCCACTTGTGTATAAGCACAGACTGCCTGATTGCAACCCCAGCTTTCAGTGATATTATATCAGTGAATCGATTTGTGCTACTGTTATGTATACTACACTTCTCAGACAAAACCAGGCCTGACAGAAAAGACAGGTTATATAAGATTAGGAATGTGTTTGTGTACCTGAAGCTTGTTATTGATGAGTCTCTGATTCTGTTCAAAGGTAGACTGTCATTCAAGCAGTATATACCATAAAGTTGCTTGTGCTTTGTGATTGCTACAGTGGTCTTGTATTGGATATTATTGTGTACACTGGCAGTAATACATTGCAAGATACCAGGAAGTTATTGGGTATCTCTGGTGATGTGGTTAGAACAATGATAGAACCATATCTTGGTAAGGGGCATATATTATACAGTGGACCCCCGAGTTACGATCACCTCGGAAATCGTACAATTATGTAAGTGTAATATTGTAAGTGCTTTTGTAAGTGTATTTTTGGGGGTCTGAAATGGACTAACCTACTTAACATTATTTCTTAAGGGAGAAAATTTGTTCGGTAATAGCACTTGAGCAGCCTTCTGGAATGAATTATGATCGTAACTCGGGGGTCCACTGTATTCTGATAACTGGTACACAAGCCCCTCTCTGTGATTTTTTGTGAGTGAACATGACAGAGGTGTGCGGTACAGTGCGTGGAAATTGTAAGCATATGCCTAGGTTCGATGCAGGCACTCATAGAGGTCAGGTGCAGGCGTTTGCTGCCAATGACATCATGGCATTTCGGTAGCATGACAAACGAGATGTCACACTGTTGTCATCAATTCACCCTAATGAAATGGCAGACACTGGTAGGCAGAATAGAGAGACCAGTGAACCCATTCTAAAACCTGCAGCTGTGATGGACTACACCCTCAATATGCATTCAATGGACAAATGTGACATGCAGATTGGGTTTGTTGATTGTGTTAGCAAGAGTTATAAGTGGTACATAAAACTCTTTTTTCCATATTCTGGACATTTCCATGCTTAATGCTTATAATATGTATAAGATGAGGACCAGAAACAAACCACCATATGGCGAATTTTGTTTGTCTGTGATCAGACAAATAATCACCAAGTACCAAGTAGCAACACCTGCAATAGAAAACCACCCACGAAATTACCAACAACTACCCTCTTGTCTGAGGCCTGGTGATCACTTCCTAATGAAACTGCTTGCTACAGCTTGCAAGAAAAAGGCTCAGAAGAGGTGTTATGTCTGTGCACATACAAAAAGACGCCAACAACATCGCAGAGACACTCGTTATATGTGTGAGGAGTGTGAAACACCACTGTGCATGACACCATGTTTCAAAGACTTCCACAGGCTGCAGAACTTTTAGGAACATGTCCAGTGACTCTATATGTGTATATACAGCCTCTCCTCACTTAATAACGGAGAAAGGGGCCTAAGACCCCGTCGCTAAACGATTTCATTGCTAATCGAGGAATGACCTCTTACTGACAATTCAAAAGTGTCACCACCCTCCCTCTCCCAACCTTCTCCTCTATGTGAATAGCCCCCAGCCCCACACACCCTCCGATACCTCTCCATACAGTGGTCCCTCATTCGTGTTTCGTGATTCCGAATATCGGTATTTTCGTGTTTCGAGCGCTTTTTTGGTCAATGTTTTTTTGTGTATCTGCCATTTACTGTCATCGGTCTGTACCAGACCTGTCCGCCTGCCATGCTTGCGCGCTCGCTGCGGAGGATGCCAGTCTAGCGTTGTTTACCATTGAGAGAACATTACCCAGCGCGCTCTTTCAAACATTCACAATACATTTGTTGTGTTTGTTGGTGGTTTAGTGATTGTCACTGTGAAATAAGTCACCATGGGTCCAAAGAAGCTTCCTAGTGGCACCCTTGTGGTAAAGAAAGTGAGGAACACCATCGAAGTGAAGAAGGAGATTGTAGAAAATATGAGAGTGGCGTACGTGGAGTGAGCTTGCCAGGATGTACAAGAAAACACATCTACTATCACCTCTATCCTGGCAAAGAGAAAATAAATCAAGGAAGCTAATGTTGCAAAAGGGGTTGATATGTTAACGAAAAATAGATAAAAAACAGTGGATGAGGTTGAGAAGTTGTTGGGGTGTGGATCAATGAAAACAGATAGCGGGTGATAGTATTTCCACGGCAATAATTTGTGAAAAGGAAAAGCAGTTGCACGCAGATCTTGTCAAGACAATGCCTGCAACCAGTGCTGAGGCGAGTGATTTTAAAGCCAGCAGAGGCTGGTTTGAGAGGTTTAAGAAACGTAGTGGCATACACACTGTTGTGAGGCATGGTGAGGCAGCCAGCTCAGACAAACATGCAGCTGAAAATTTGTCAGGAATTTAAGGGGTTTATAGACACTGAAAATTCGAACCCCAACAAGTGTTTAATTGTGATGAAACAGGCCTGTTTTGGAAGAAAATGCCAAACAGGACCTTCATTACTCAGGAGGAAAAGGCACTTCTAGGACACAAGCCTATGAAAGACAGGCTAATCTCGTGTTGTGTGCTAATGCCAGTGGTGATTTGAAAGTGAAGCCTTTACTGGTGTATCACTCAGAAAATCCCAGAGCCTTCAAGAAACACTATGTTAACAAGAATAATTTGTGTGTGTATTGGAAGGCTAACACCAAGGCATGTGTCACTAAGGACATTTTCGTGGAATGGTTCACTGGAGTGTTTGGCCCAAGTGTGAAGAAATACCTCCTGGAAAAGAAATTGGGACTCAAGTGCCTCCTGGTACTGGACAATGCTCCTGCTCATCCTCACAACTTGGAAGACTATTTGTCTGATGAGTTCAGTTTCATCACAGTGAAGTTCTTGCCTCCTAACACCACTCCTCTCATCCAGCCCATAGACCAGCAGGTCATTTCTAACTTCAAAAAACTGTACACCAAAGCAGTGTTTGAAAAGTGCTTTCAAATGACTCGACACTGAGTTGACCCTAAGAGAGTTCTGGAAAGATCACTTCAATATCATTCATTGCATAGGCCTTATAAGTAAGGCTTGGCAGGGAGTGACTTCCAGGACTTTGAACTCTGCTTGGAGACCACTGTGGCCGGATTGTGTTGAAAAGAGGGATTTTGAAGGATTTGAAGCTGACGACCCTGTGCCTGTTGTGGAAGATATTGTGGCATTGGGGAACAGCCTGGGGTTGGAGGTGAGTGGTGAGGATGTGGAAGAGTTGGTGGAGGAGCACAGGGTAGAGCTAACCACTGAAGAGCTGCAAGAGCTTCATCAGGAACAGCATCAGATGACAGAAGAGGAAATTGATTCACAGAAGGATGGACAGGGTGAGGTAGTAACTTCTTCAGAGATTAAGGAAATGTGTTGTATGTGCACTAAGTTGCAGACATTTGTTGAAAAACACCACCCTGAGCAAGCTGAAATAAGCCATCTCTGCAACCAGTTCAGTGACAGAGCCATGTTGCACTTCAGGAAAATGTTAGAGGCACCAGAAACAGAGCACTCTTGACAGTTTTTTTTCTAGACAGGGGTCTAGTGACTCTCAAGCTGGTCCTAGTGGCATTAAAAGACAAAGAAGTGAAGTAATCCCAGATAAGGACTTGTTACCTGAAGTCCTTATGGAGGGGGATTCCCCTTCCAAACACTAATCCCTCCCCCTGTCCTCTCTATCTTCCAGATGCCAGCAGCTCTCTTCAATAGTAAGTAAATGTTATTTATTATTATGTTATTTATTATTTATTATGAATTTATTATTTTGTGTTAATAATGTTTTGTGTATGTAGAAATATAATTAATATTTTTAAATTTTTTTTTTTTTTTAATATTTTTGGGTGTGGAACGGATTAATTGTATTTACATTATTTCAGGGGAAATAAGGTTTTGAGTTTCGTTTGTGTTAAGGTCTAGCTCCTGGAACGGATTATGACCAAAATGAGGGTCCACTGTATGTCAGTTTTATTTAAGGGCTTTTATCAGTCATAACTATCAGCCCCACACTCACTGGGCCCCGCACTGGAAAGGGACGGGACGATCCTGACTGGACCTGCCATCTAGTTCGCTGGGAGGCTTTCTCTTGAGCTGGTGTTGTTCCTGTGGACTGTTTTGGACATTCTACCCCTTGGCAGGGATTTTGTGAGCGGGCCGCCCGCCCTTGGGCAGAACGGCCCTCACCCTGCTGCGGATGGAGTCTTCCCACCCATCCTACAGGCTGTTGCTTATTGGCCCATTTTCGGCTTGACTCGACCCCTCTGCACATGGTAGGATCCACGGCATACTGTTTTCCGCCCAGATTCGGTGTTAACGGATCTCTGAGATTTTAGACATCTTTTTTTTAAAAATTTTCTTTTTTTGGTGTGACAAGATTAGTTTTTGCTGATCTTCCAAGTGGCCAGTCAAACCCACTTCACTGAGGTGGTTAAAGAACCCCACATGGATAGGGACTAACCATTTGGATGAACCGCACCTTTTCTTTCCTCTAGACTCTTTCCCTTTTCGGGCCAGCTGGACCCACCCGGTGTATTCGCCGGTCTGGTGCCCGTGGCTGGTGTCCAATGATTACCGAGGGGAAGCCAAATTTCTGATACTTTACAACAAATTCCCACGGGACCACACGCTTGAATCCACCTTAACGAGCTAATCTACCAATTGCTTCAACTCAAACTGTGGTTTACCATGGAACGCACTGGGACCCGACACCACCATGGCCCTTCTCCTGACCCTTGCCCTGATAGATACTATTGACTATGCCCACCTTTTAAATTACCCAAACCCCCATGATCAATGAAACCAAATCGGGAGTTAAGATCAATTTTTCCCAAAAATTTTGATAATTGATAGAAAGAGGTTCGGAAAAGTTTACAGGGGTTTTTCTATTGACTGGGCCCTGACCAAAGGCCAGGAGTACAGTTGTAGCCAGGCCTGTTGACCTTTCTTCTTGGGATGCATGCGACACCGATAAAACTGACCTAATGACTGACATTTCCACTCAGAACAATATCACTGTTGAGGATGTCTTCCACCTCCAAGGACAAATGTCCTGAAAATCAGATGCTCAACACCAGCTGATGGATGTCTTGTTCAAAAGCGGTATTCTGTTAAGTATTTTCATATCCCAGCTACTTCCTGTTCTTGCCCAACTATATCCCTTGTTTGCAAGTTCAAATGCTACAGTTTTGGGACTGAAAGAAAATTTAAAAACAAAATCAAATGATATGTTCCGATGTTCCATTCAAGGACACATTACAGCAAATGCTTAAGTGACCCAAAGTGTATCAATTGTTCTGGTCATCTAGCATCTTTCCAGTGTAGTCCAGAGATTGGCCTCATTTAAAAGAACACCCCCAACCTTCCAAATCCTGTCACTAGTATGTCCTGCAGTTTGCCCCTCTCCACAACGCCACACCACCAACCCCCCTTATACAGCTGCTACACCTACCAACCCTCCTTACAGCTGCCACCTACCAACCCTCTCCCACTTTTTCCCCCATTCTTTTCCTTCAATGCGGCTGCACCACAATTATTTTCCCCAAGCTTCTGCACCATCAAAGAGATCCTCTTTCAACAAAGTGTTGACGCCGTTCTTGCGCCAAACATTTTGCAAAATTTATTTCCCCCCCTCCCAAGACCTCCAAAGAACAATTTTGATAAGTCATTTTTCTGCTGATTTCTCTTCCCACTGAGACCTCCCTCCCTTCTCCTCCAGCGCCCGCCCCAGGTGCCACTATGCTTCCTCCTCCCCCTTTCCTTCCTACCACTCACCCTGCCTCTCACCCGGCACTGCCAATCTCAACCACCATCGAGTCTTCCTGGGGAAAAGAAAGGAAGATCCAAAACAAACAGGAAAACAGCCAATTTTCTTCCAAATCACGTGCACACATGAGCTCTGCCACCAAACCAAAACGCCGCCAATCTCCTTCCCTTTCCCTCACTCTGCTTCCTCCCTCCCCCCCACTTCCATCCTCCGACTGCCTCTAACTATCCCCCACAAGATCCTCCCTTTCCCAAAACCTTGATAAAGAGTCCCAGTTATTCGAAAGTATGAATTTACTTTGGCCAGATGCCCACCTCCCAAATCATGGCTCTAAAGAACTCAATTTAACATAAGGCTTACAATAAAATAAACATTTTTGGGGAACTAATTGAATTTGGGAAGCCCAGATGTGCATTTAAAAAGCAAGGAAGGGACGACAAAGAGTCCGGAACCTTGGTTACATGCACGCCAATCTCCTGTGATCACTGGAATGGCGAGCCATCTTGGTGAACAGTACCATTCGCCATGAATTTCTCTCCCTTCCCTTCACTTATCCAATAGCATGGCTGTGAAGATACACACCCCACACGGTCCAATTATCATTTACACTACCTATACTCGTCCAACACGAACGTAAATTCCATGATCTAACTTTACTTTTCAATCACACTCATCTTCCAGTTTATCCCTTGTGATTTAATGCTAGACACACAGCCTTCATGACAACCCACAAATATACATGGAAGACAACCTAACTTTGTCACACAAAACATCTCATCCATCTGGGTCCACATTTTCCCATTTTTTCACATAATGGTAAAGGAACCTGATAAAATTTTCACCAACAGGGTTTTTAATCATCTACACCACTTGTAACCCTGGCCCTCTTCGGGCTCTGACAATTCCTTCACCCCCAATTCTATAAACCCATAAAATTTTCCGTCCCTCCTACTACAGACTACCATATGACACGACTTTAAACTCCCACTACTACCCCACATATGACTATGAAACAAACCAGTGACAGACATAGACAATCAAATTTTACGTAAAAAATTTTCCCTCATGCAAGCGCTGCACAGACTGTGCCTGTAAACATTACAAGACCAGATACTTTTTCCGTCCATCAGAGAGAATAACGCTGCATTGTTACAGGCACCGGGGTTTGCTGTAAATCAAAACAGACTGAACTTAACCCGATTTTCCATACTGCGGGGGATATTTCCAGCTGCAAAAAGACCACAACCGGATCAACCCCTTTGATACTGGATAAAACCAAATTAAGGGGCCCAAGACCAATTTTATCCAAAAAAGGGAACCCCCAAAATACACCCCTTGACACATTATCACAAATAGAAAATTTGATCCAGCAGAGGCTGTGCACATTTTTAAAGACATATGGGAAAAAATCTTTCATCCACATCCTCCGACCCAGCTGCACTTGGCCACACAACTGAAGCGAACACGGGGTCGCAAGACACCATGACCCCCCAATCCTGACCCCACTATTTCTTGAAAACTATCCTCCACTCACTCTCTCAACTCTCCTTTTTGACACTTGACTTTTACCACTATTAACAAAACTTCCCAAGAAAGCCCCGGGGTTTTGGACTATCTCATTCAATATTTTGCCTCTTCTCAATTTTTCCTCTGCCTTACTGATCTCTTTAATGCTATCCTTGCTTCCGGTTATTTCCTCCTTTCTTCAAACGCCACAGCGCCGATCCCTAAACCTGAAAAAACCTGAAAAACCCCAAAAACTACAGGCCTATAAGCCTACTAGAAATTTTGGGGGAAGACATTTAGACTGAAACTTAGACTAGAACTCACCTTGAGAAAAAATTTTTTCTAATGAAAGAAATTTTGGTTTTTAAAATAGATCCAAAAGGGGGGCCCCAAAAAATCCGAACTATATTCGAAAAATAAGGCTCTTACTACCCCCCGGACCAAAGTTTTAAAAGGGGTTTTTATACTGTATGGCACGATGGTCTAAAATATAAACTTTTACTTTGGGTTTCCCCCCAGAAAATGATTAAATTATTGTGAATTCGAGGGGGAGAACCATAGGAAAGGGTTAAAACATTTGACATTACACTTAAGGGCCCCCCAAGGTCTGTACATCCCCACTCATATCTTTACAAAAAAAGATTTTCCTGAACCACTTTACCCCAACACACCCCAAATTTACGACAAAACAAACTACTGACACGAAATTGATTCTCACCACAGAACACAACGGAGGCATGGATCACTTTGGGGAACCCAATGGAGAATTAAAAAACCCTAAAATCCAAGATCACCTTTTTTTTTTTAAAAACGGGAGTTCTACCCTGCCCCCCAAAACCAGCACTTTGCACCCGAACCCCAATCCCCCGGGGGTCGTCCTAGGCGAACAGACACTAGGTTACATCGCTTCACATCACTTTAAAAAAATTTTGGGGGGTTTTTTCACTTATAAACTGCAGGGCTCACCTGCATCTAAACTTCCCTATAAAGCCCATTTTGGCCCCCCCTCTCTCCCCTTTTTCCCCACTAGCTGCCAAGACAAAAAACCCTAAAACTTTAAGATCCAAAACCAGCAACGTTTGTGGGGGAAAGGGCGATTTTTAACCAGCGAATTTTTCCTCCAGGCAAAAAATCAGCTTTAAACGAAGGAAGACACCCGAAAAAAAATTTAAGACTGAGACTTACCAGACCACTGGACTGACTATTTGGACACCACAATTAAACGAATATATGATTTTAAATTTTTTCCCAAACTTTTAGAACCGCCCTTTTTCCCCGATACACATAATTCAGTTATTTTTTTCCACCTAGAACTTCTCCTAGAATGAACAACCTTTTTAAACCGGGGGTTTTTACTCATCTCTAACTCCTCCCGGGAGTGCCCAATGCAGTTTACAAAAGAAGCAACTTGTAAATCTTTTTCGCCCCAAACCCTGCCCTTGCCCATAGGGGACCAGTCTTGAGCAGATAGGCACCGTCACTGAAAAAGAATTAAAAAAATGCCTAGCGGTTGGGTTTGCCCCACTCATTTCTTTTTCCCAAAAAACTTCCTTCACCCACTTATTCTTTCCTATCCCCACTTTCCCCCGCCCCCCGTGGGGGCTTACCTGAGAGTCCTCGTTTTTTCCGCTGCCCTTTTTTTGTTGTCTGTCATCTGTCTGCCGACTGGGGAAGATTTACTGACTTGACTGAAATTTCATTTGATAATGACTTCCCGACTTGACTGAATGAATGACTTGAATGAATGACTTGAATGAATGACGGGCTGAATGAATGACTTGACAACAACCCAAATTGTGAATTTTAAATTACGTTTCGCCACCCCTGTACAGGTAAAATAAGTACGAAAGGTTATAAAAATGAATACTGAACTACGAGAACAGCAACGGGGGGGAGGAAATGGCGCATTACTACTAACCCGATAAAGTTCTTATCAGTACAATAGGTTGTTTTTC